>CAKNYM010050747.1:312947-330093 GCA_932195095.1 Andricus curvator
GACAGAGACCGCAGCAAGGTGCTGGGAAATCAACTCCGGGTTATCCAGAAGAAGCCCAACAAGAAGGCCAAGCAAACGTAGGCGAAGAAGGAGATGCTCAATTTCAGAACGGAAGACAGGCACCACAGCAAGGAGCTGAAAAATCAACTCCGGGAGCTGCAAAAGGAACCCAACAAGAAGGACAAGCAAAAGTAGCCAAAGGAGAAGATGCTCAATTTCAGAACAGAGGACAGAGACCGCAGCAAAGTGCTGGGAAATCAACTCCGGGTTATCCACAAGAAGCCCAACAAGAAGGCCAAGCAAACGTAGACGAAGAAGCAGATGCTCAAATTCAGAACGGAGCACAGGCACCACAGCAAAGAGCTGGAAAATCAACTCCGGGAGGTGCAAAAGGAGCCCAACAAGAAGGACAAGCAAAAGTAGCCGAAGGAGCAGATGCTCAATTTCAGAACAGAGGACAGGGACCGCAGCAAGGTGCTGGGAAATCAACTCCGGGTTATGCACAAGAAGCCCAACAAGAAGGCCAAGCAAAAGTAGACGAAGAAGCAGATGCTCAATTTCAGAACGGAGCACAGGCACCGCAACAAGGAGCTGGAAAATCAACTCCGGGAGGTGCACAAGGAGCTCAACAAGAAGGACAAGCGAAAGGAGCCGAAATGCCAGATTCTCAATTTCAGAACGGAGCACAGGCACCGCAGCAAGGAGCTGGAATATCAACTTTGGGTGATGCACAAGTAGCCCAACAAAAAGGACAAGCAGAAGAAGCCGAAGGAGAAGATTCTCAATTTCAGAATGGAGCACAGGGACGGCGGCAAGGACCTAGAAAATTAGCTTCTAGAGATGCACAAGTAGGCCAACAAGCAGCCCAAGCAAAATTAGTCGAAGGAGCTGATGCTCAATCTCAGAACAGAGCACAGGGACTGCAGCAAGGACCTGGGAAATCAACTCCAAGAGATGCACAAGTAGCCCAACAGGAAGCCCAAGCAAAAGTAGCCGCAGGAGCAGATGCTCAATCTCAGAACCGAGAACAGGGACCGCAGGAAGGACCTGGAAAATCAGCGCCGGGAGATGCACAAGCAGCCCAACAAGAAGCTCACGCAAAAGTAGCCGAAGGAGCAGATGCATCTAATAAATATGATCAAGCTGAAAAGTCTGAAAACATTAAAAAATTAGAAGCCGCGAAAAAATCCAAACTTCATAAAAAAGCTCAGCATGATAAAGAAAAAGCCGAGCTTGATAAAAGAAAAGCCGAGCATGATGCAAATATAGCCGAGTATAAAAAAAGAAAAGCTGAGCATGAGAAAAGGAAAGCCGAGCATAAGAAAAAAAAAGCCGAGCATGATAAAGAGAATAAAGCCAAGCACGAAAAACAATACAACCACTATGAAAAGGCTGATCAAGTAACTAAAATTATGAACGTTCAAGTAAACAAAATGTATTTTCCCAATTCTATTTCATATAGAAATCTTGCTCCCACTTTGAGTACGATTATACATTAGGAATGTATTTCATGTTGGAATTATTTTCAACGTAGTGAACCACTGTTTTTGCTGTTTCTAATTTAGAATGCATTCAATAAAAAATATCTCTCATTTGAACGTTCATAATTTCAAGAATATGGTCAGCATTAGAAATCTGAACTAGCTGGATACTTTGGACATACTGAGTCATCAGGAAATCTTTGAGCATTTGAAAAAATTAACACCCTGGAGAACTAAGATAATTTGGGATGCCAAATTCATTCAGATAATATGTTCAATTTGAAGTACGTGGACTCCAAGACAAATCGGAATGCCTGAACTAGTCGGATAATTCAGATATTGAAGACTACCGTAAGCGTTTCTCCATCATGATTCCGATAATGAAAATATTTATGATTATACTTCACCGTGTACATTCTGTTGAAGAAAGCTTTTAATAAAAATACTTTGTATTTAGAGCGTATTCAAGTCTTGTTTTATTCTTGACAATTAGTAAAAAACGAATAGAAATTGGTTTATGTTTGGAATTCCTATTTCTCAATTTACAATTTTGGGGTTTCGATGCGAATTCATACCTCAATCTATGCTCTATTTATTTACATATACTTATATCCCATTAGTAGCCGGAAGTGTGTATGTTTTGTGTTTTAACAAAAAAATAAATACATGTGCTTAGGGGTCGTCCATATATTTTGTTTTTGCGAACAGAGGTCAAAAGTAACGATTTCGGGGTTTCAATATTAAATCATGCTTTAATTTGAACTATTCCTGTTTACATATAATTATTTCCAATTAGTGACCGAAAGTGGGTATATTCTTTGATTAGTTAACACCTTTAACACGATCACTTATAGATCGTCCATATTTTACGTAACGCTTTTTTTGGACGATTTTTGGTCTACTGTCTAATGTTTGGGTAGCCTTAATGTCTTCATTACCACATTTTACAACATCAGACGGATTTAAAAAAGCATGACCAAACGAGGTGTACAAAGAAGAACCTATTTCTGACTTTTCTTCTTTGTCATGATTACCTAATCCGACCTCTTAAATTGTTTTCCAAAAACTTTGAACTACATGGAATCGACAACCATTCATAGTAATGAAACTATTAAATACTGTACGTATAGCCGAATAGATACCAATTTCCAAGTCTGCATATATTATTGTTGGATGACAAGTCAACAAAAATTTTTTAATTCTGAGGCTAATTAAGCAAATACAGTAGCATAGGAATTCATTTTTTTTGTCATAAAGTAAGAAGGTAGCAAAAGTTATGCATAAATAAGCATGCAATAATTTTTCGTACCTAAGCACCCATTGTGTTAAAGTGTTGTCATTTAAATGGAAACAAATTTAATGCTTTTTGCGAATATTAGGCTAAGAAATTATTATCAGTTACATATGACATCTTATTCCAAAAAATTGTTATCAGATCACCTCTACGGAAAATTTCTGGAACATTCTAGGAAGTTAAATAATTTAGCTAGTATCAATAAATTTCAGGAAAAGAATTCAATGCGCAATTATGTAACCAGAAATATTTTTCAATGTCTTCATTATTGTAAACATCTGCCTTGTTTAAACTTTTGATCCCAAGGGTCTAAGTCAGCTTATATGCATAAACAAACATTATTGCACGGAATAATTACTGATTACACATTACTTCATTTCATGCAGGTGTCGTGTTTGACAACAATGACTAGGTGTTCTTAACCTTGTTTTTATGTACTATTGATCAATTTTATTGCCGCTTCATTCCATTAAATTTTTTTAATTAAACATCCAAGACGCATGCAAAGTGGAGTGTACAGAAACGTAGTATGTAGGCTCACCTAAAATATTGGTGCTAAGATCAGCAAATGTCGTTGAACCTGACCATCCGAACACAGAAAAAAAGTTTTGAATTATGAATGTCGGTTTTGTTTTAAAAACAAAGATTTCTTGTTTTAGGACCAAAAACATACGCTGGAACATAGCCTAAAAAATTTTATTCCATAAACTCCGCAAAACATTATTCCAAGATTCTAAGAAGTTAAATAATTCAACAAGTTGCAATGAATTGTAAAAATATGATGTAATGCATAATTTTGTAATCGGAAATATTTTCCAATGTCACGGAGATTGTGAACTTCTGCCTTCTTAAAACTTTTGTAAATAATTATCCAAGAGGTTTAAGCCAGCTTATTTGTCTGAATAAACATCAATACATGGTGTACGCAAACGAAGTTTATAGACTTACCGAAAATATTTATACTAGGTTTACCAAATATAGGTGAACCTAGTCCACATTTCCATTTTTCATATGCTGCGAGCACCGAATTTCGGTGGAGATAAGGCCGTAAAAATGTACACATTTTTTAATTTTTGAGAACTTAAACGACTTATCCTCTAAGTTTGCTCCTTATAGCAGGAATATGAAACACGCAAGAGGAGAAATCTCTATTTTAATATGAATCCGTGCGTCATCACTTACAATATGGAATTTAAAAGGGTTCTTTCCCTTTCTGGGGACAATTTGAGTTTCAAATTTTTCTTGAACACTTTTACATAATTAAGAATTTTTATGATTAATATGATTATAAAGAGGATTTTTTCGAATAACTGTACATTGATAAATCATTTGAAATAATCTATGTTTTACAATTTTATTATTTGTGCTGTTTAATATGGTTCTGTTGATTTTATATTCGGATTGTACATCAATTATATTAGTTTGCATTACAAATTATGAATGAGTTTATAAATACTTGCATTTTTTTACGAAGATTAGGATAAGATAGTATGGCCAAATGAACAGTCTAGATTCATAAATCATGATTACTTCTTAATTGACACTTAATGCTTCTTAATTTACTATGAAAAAATTAGTATCAGACAAATTCAACAGACACTTTCTACAATATTTTGGAAAGTTATATACTTAGTTTGTAATAATGAATTGTATGATAAAATTTAGAAAATTTTCTCGAGGTCGCGATGGATAGATACAACTGTGATCTTTAAGTAATTAGAATTAACATTCTTATTATTTTTTCATTTCAAATATGTTCTCGGGTGAACCCGGTTTTTCATCATCAGCCGCGCACTAAGTCAAGTTCCTGATCAGATGAGGATGTTATCAATTAATTTAATGCGATGTTTGAAATTTTTTGCAAAGATACAAACTTCTGAGCATGATATAGCTTGTAGTTCGTATTTCACCGCTCTTATCCTTACACAGCGGCTGCGAGCGTTGAAGGTGAAAATATTCGCCTCTGCATGCTTTCTTAGAGCTACCATGTCATTATTAAAAATTAAGAAAATATTGCGTTTTAAAAATTATTAAAAATTAGTATTATCATTCGGGAGGGTAGGGAAACAATTGCCGTTAGCAGTGCGGTGAACCCTATTGTACTATACCCTAAAATTTAACGATCTCTCATGAGGTTAGTCTTTACCATAAAGGCATGTCATAAGCTGTCCCCTCACGAAAATCAGACTCTTGACAACGACTATTGTATCCAGTCTTCATATTGATCAAGTGTATTATCAGGTAACATTCTCCAGTAACCATTCCTTCTGCGACATTAAGTTGCCTTATTTTCACGTTAAGGAGTTCATTAATCCTCTTAGCACATGTACCAGATATTTTTTTTTTGGAATGTACCATTTTTTGGGTCTCTTCCAATATGCCGCATGCTCCTCTAGGACCTATTCAGCAATGTCTTCATTTACCGATGCATACGAGATACCACAGTAGGGATCCGGGCCAATTAGGGGCTGGAAAGCTCCCGCTTTAGCCAGTGCATCTGCTTTCTCATTACCTTCAACATCCTTATGGTCAAAAAGTCACATCAGACTAGTCTGGAAGTGAACTCTTCAGATGTAAGAGCCTGCTTACAAAGTTCCTCGAGGCAAGCTTTAATAGTTATTATTTCGGGCTAGAGAACTGTAGGCAATGTGCCCACTGCTTTTGTTATCTCAATCCTGGGCTCTGCCCATAGATTCCATCCCCTATTCCCAAAAACTTTTTAGAGCCGCCTGTGTACCGAAGAAGAGGTCATGGTGTAAATAATGTAATAATAATTATAGGGTTTCATAAAGGATGATTTCCTCAAAATAAGATCAGTTTCCATGACAAAAATAGTATACTCGCATTAAATGCACTTACTGATATCACGTTGATCTGGCACATCACTAAGGTTGGCCCCTATTAGGAGTCTATATGCTTGCGCCTTCGCAATATTATCGCCAAGCAGAAAACTCTCCGGAGGCTTTTATGTTTTATTACCATTATTAAACTTGATTTCCGCTATAAAATGCTCACGAATATATAGGCAAATGTATAAGTATATGCAAAAAAAGAATCTAGCCTCACCAAAAAGATTGTAACCTAGATCACCGCATTTCGCTAAACTAGGTGAGGCTATATCAGGCCTCACAGACCGGTCCCTATATCCCCTATTGTAACCTATATTTAGTTGAGGTCCCTAAAGTACCCTATTTTCAAAATTTGGTCCGTATGGTACCCTATGCGCAGCCCATAATGTAACTCTTAATAATGTCAAGGATTTTTAATATTTTAGGGTATTCTTGAAACTTCTAAGGTATTTTCAGGATTTCAAGGATTTCAAGGCGTTTAAAATATTTTAGGATAAAGACTTTTTTTTAATTTCAGAAAATATCGTCAGATTTCATAGAATTTGACGGGTTTTGATATAATATTCTAATGGATTTTAAAGAATGTATTCAAGAGAAGTGAGGTATTTCGTAGGGATTTCTAGAACTTTTTTTATTTATTTCAATAGCTTGAAGGTATTTCAAAGATTTTAAAATATTGTAGAGTATTTGAAAAGATTTTAAGGCATTTTCAAGAGATTTAAACAATTTCAAGGGATTTTCAAGGGTTTTAATAATTTTAAGGGATTTAAAAAAATTTGCATGCGATTTTAAAGAATTTTTCTAGAATTTTGGGTGATATTGAAGGATTTTACAGGACCTGTAAGGTTATAGGATATTTTGAAAGACTCCAAGGGATTCTATAAGATTTTCGAGGATTTCAATGATTTCGAGAGATTTTTAAATGTTTTTTGCAATTCATTTGGAATTCATCCTGAATTTTTATTAATTCATCCTGAATTCTTTGAAATCATTTTGAATCCTTCGAAATTCACATAATTTTACTCAATATAGTGGATTTTTAACAAGATTTTGTTTAATTCCTCTTAAAGTCTTTTAAACTCCCCTTAAATTCTTAGGCATTTCATTAAAATTCTCATTAATTTTTCTAAACTCATTTCAAGCTTACTCCATTCAATTAATTTTTTCTTATTTTTTAAAATTAACTCAAATTTTATTGAAATCAATGGCATTTTTTCGATTAACATTTTTTTTCCAATTCATTTGAATTCTTTTGAATTCAACTTGAATTGTTTTGTAGTCATTAGTCACTTCCTTGGTTAGAAATTAGTAGAGTTTCAAAGAGTTAAAAAGATTTCTAATAATTTTTTGGACTTCACCCTGAATTCTCATTAATTTACCCTGCATTCTTTTAAATTCTCTTAAATTCTCTTGGATTTTTTCAATTTATTTGATTGTTGTTAATTCACTTGAGTTTTCCTAAATTAACGCAGTTCTACTTAATTCAATGGACTTTTTTTAATTTTTAAAAGTTTTTATTTAATTGATCCGGAAGCCTTTTAACCTCACCTTGAATTCTTAGGCATTTCATCAAATTCTTTTGAATTCGCTGGAATTTTTCTGAGCTCATTTCAAAGCTCCTGAATTCAATGAAGATTTTTCATATTTTTAAATTGTTTCCTATTTATTTGCTTTTTTTATTCTCCTTGAATTTTTATGAATTTCATCGAATTCTTCTCGTTTACCTTAAATTCCTCTAAATTCATTCCAACTCTACGGAAATAAATAGAATTTTTTTGATTAAAAAAATTTGGACATTTGAATTCTTTTGAAATTAACTTGAATTTTTCTAAACTCTTATGAATTTATCCTGAATTTATCTCTGAGTTTGAACTTCTGCCTCATCACTAACAAATTGTAATCTAAAAACAGCCTTCCCTTTTTCGGGGGAAAAATCTAAGTTAGGCAAATTAGAAATTTTTTAAATCAACAAAAACACTTGAAACTCATAATCCATTTCTCCAGGTTCGTAAGTTATGAAATAAAATAAAATAAGAAAAAGCTCTATTTTCGAAAAGAAATTTCAACATCTTAGAGTGAATGTGGGCAGCAACAAAATATGGGTTGGAATCATGCCCCTGTAATTAGTAAAATATTTCACTGACTTAGAATTAGATAAATTTGATCAATAATTTACCAAGGGATGTGAATGAATCTATATGTACTGAATGCATACAGTGAAAATATTCATCACTTTAGAATCCTAGATATCTGAAAAAAATCAATATTCTCCTCACACCTAACCTTCCTAATATGCGTATGGTCTATACTCTGAAATCTAAATTACTTTTAGATCAAAACTGCATGATTTAGAATTATCAAAAAAATATAAAGCATAAATATTGAACAAAAATTCATCAGATCAACTCGGCGGATAATTTATACAATGTTCTAAAAAACGGCAGGGTGAACTGAATAGGTAAATCTCCGGTGCCCCCTAAGTTTTCATGCACAAAATTCGATTTTTTAGCAGTTCAGTCGAAATATAGTATGCAATTCTTAAACAATTCGTCGAAGAATTTCATGATAGCTCTAGTATATTAACTAATTCTTTAGTAATTTAAGTTAATAATCAATTGGTGTATTTTTTTTCGATTTAAAAAATATATAAAATGGTACACGTAACGTTTTTCAAGTGCGTGTAATTGCATTTTCGATTCTCTTTAACGGAACCAAGGTAAGGTGAAATAGATCAAGTTTGTAAATAATGCTCTCTTTTTCATTTCGAAGAAGCACATTGAAAACACGATGTGTTGGTGGATTTGGCACAGAGTTTTAACAAGTTACACAATATAACCTTCCTTTTTATTGAAAAAGGGGTTAGTCTTACGACAAATTTCATAATAGGAAACAGTTCGTGATTATCTCAATAATCACTACAAATTTGATACATGCTTTCTCAAGACATGAAGAAAATAAAAACAACAAAATCAATGAAAAAAATTAAACTCAAGTAGGGGACTCTATAAAATGGATCACTCTAATAAATATATATGGCAATTTACTGAAATGTGAAAAAATGTAGATAATACAGAAGCTCATCACGATGCTAGAACACTTTAAAAACACTTTTTACTTTGAATATTCAAGAAATTCAAATAGTTATGATTTATGCTAAAACATATTTCCAATTTTTTAACGAAGATTAGGAGAAGAGATTGGTAGCAGTTTTATAAGACGTTGATTTCCTCACAACATTTCTTTTTATCAAATCATAAAATTGATATGAAGTTAACAAATTAAAATAGAACTGCTTACAGAAAGCTAATTCAAATCGTAATTTGGCAACCGGAAATATTTCTCAATGTCCCGATTATTGTATACATGTGCCTTCACTGCACGGTGTAATTCTGATCACTCATTATTTATTAAATGTATGTTTGGTATATCCAAACCATGACTACGTGTATTTAACCTTTTTTTTGTATTATTATTAAATTTTATTGCAGCTACATTATGCTCACGAATGTATATACCATAAGGTCAAATTGATAGTAGTCATAGGAAAACGTGAGTGCATATGCAAATTATAATTATATGCAAATGAAGTATCGAGAATCACCAAAAAGATTTCTACGAAAATCACCGAATTTCGGTCAAACCAGAGAAGGCTGTACGGAAAAAGTACACGTTTTTCATTTACGTAACTTTGAAATTCTCATCATGTCTTTTCGATCCTTATAGCAGAAACATGAAAGCTGAGATAGGAGAAATCGGTCTTAATATGAACCCATTCCTCATCACTAACAGACAAAAACTGTTTGTAAAATTGACTTAATTCTTCAAAAATAAAATTTATTAACACTTGTTAAAAAAAAGCTTCTGATGAAAATATTCGCCACTTGCAACCTATGTAAATCATGTTTTTCTTTCTGCACTTATGTAAAATGTGCGCCATCCACGTGGTATATCCGCCGAGTTGATCCGATAAACATTTGTGGTATAAGGTTCACTTTGCTAATAATAAATAAAAATAATAAACTTCTGTTATAAGAGAAACCTTTATTTACCAATATAGACATTACAGTTCAATTTAAAAAGGTGGGTTGCAAAAATAATATAATATTAATAACGAGAGCATTGTGAACATGTGGCTTCTTTAAACTGTTAATATCAGGGAACTAAGCCAATTTACATATCAAAATAAAGATTATTAAGCGCAATTTAATTACTGATCACGCATTACTTAATTCAATGTACGTGTCGTGTTTAAAAACATGACACATTTTTTATTTTTGCACATCAAAGTCTTATCCTCTATTTTGGTTTCTTACAGTAGAAACGTGAAACACAAGCAAGGAAAATTCTCTATCTCAATATGAAACTATGCCTCATAATTTGTAAATTGCAATCTAAAAACGTACTTCCCTTTTTTTTGGGGGGTGGGGGGTAGAAATTTGTTAAACCAATTGAAATTGTTTGTTACACTCTTATCTTATCATTTGGAACCAAGTTCATATTATATAAGTTGATATATAAGTTTATTATATAAGTATTGATACAGGAAAATAGTTAATACAAAAAAAGCAATTTTAGGAAAATAATGTTTTTATTTCTAAAATTTTTTGTCACAATTCACTGTATAATACAAATGAATAATTTGTTTTTCAAATATCAACCCATAAGTCTATTATATAGGGTTCCAAAAAAACCTCCTAAGTGACAAATTGGGTTTTGCAAGTTTCTGGCGCTAATTATCATTTTTTGAAAAAAAATTATTTCTAATACGTAAAATACTACTTCCTACTGATAATGAGACGTTTACATTAATTGTTTAAACAATTTATTATTATTTTCAATAATATTCTCTTTAAATAATGTTAGAAAGTTGTAATTTTTTCTGAAATTTTCCACTTTTTGTCAACTTTTCAGTTACTGAGGTAATAATTAGTGTAAGTTAACAAACCTGATTGTTTGAACAATTTATTATTATTTGCAACTATCTTCTCTTAGACAATTGCTCGAAAGATGGGGTTTTTTTCTGAAATTTTCAACTTTGCTTTGGCTTCTTAGGTATGAAAAATAATAAATGAACAATAGAGAGAATAATGTTTCAAAAAATCTTTCTTTTTTGTGAATGTATTTCTCTGAAATGCAACAGATATTGTTAATATTCTTTAAATTTTCTATATGGATTATATTTTTAATGTAAATTTTCCTCGAAGTGCTTAGTGAGAGCCTTCTTGTTTAAATTAATATTAATATTTATTATCTCTTCCTAACTGAAAAGTCAAAGAAAAGCTGAAAATTTCAAAAAAAATCCGCAAGTTTCTAGCATTACTCTAAGAGGAAATAGTTCTAAACTATAATACATTGTTTAAACAATTATGTTTGTTGAATTGCTGTAATTATTATCTCACTAAATAAAAAGTGGTCAGAAGTGAGAAAATTTGATAAAAAACCGCAACTAATCAGCATTAATATAGAAGAAGATGGTTATAAACAATAATAGTTTGTTTAAATAATTACTTTTGTTAAATTGCATAATTTAATACCTCCCTTAATATTTCAGAGTATTAAATTGAAACTTTGTACGTTACAATTTTAATTTTTCTCTTTAACAAATTTTTAATATTTAAGTGAAATTATTGATTTTTGATGCATAAACAACAATTGAACAATTATCAATTTGGAAAAAAATTCAGTTAATTTAAGAGATATTTACCAGTTTTGAGCTCGGGTTTGAGATGATTTAAACTTAATTTGAAACTAAAAAAGATTTCGAAAAATAAGCTTTTTGTTGATTTTTAAAGGTTTTGAGAAAATAATAAAATTTCTTAACTTTGCTGGGAAAATTTGGAATAATTTTTTATTTTGAAAAGTTAATTTTAAGAGAATATTTGAAAAGATTTAAAAAAAATTTTGAATAATAAATAAAAATTGAACAATTATTGATTTGGAAAATAATCGAGGAAGCTTAAAATATATTTAGAAGTTTTGAAAAGATTCCAAAATAATTTGAAACGTGAAAAGATTTCAAAACATTTAAAACACAATGTAGATTTTTGAAGATGTTGAACACAAATTTGATAAGCATTTTGAAAGATTTTAAATTAATAGAAAATTTGTATCAAAATTTCTAGAAAAACAAAGAATAATTTTTTTTCTTGAAAAATTAATTTTAAAAGAATATTTAATAAGATTTCCAAAATTAAAAAAAAAAAGAATCTGGATGACTTCAAGGTAATTTTTGTACTTTTGTAAGATTTTCCAACCAAATTTTGGGAAAGTTCGAGTTCCAAGATAATAAAATTATTATAACATTCCTGGAAAATTTCACAATTATTTGTTTTCAAACATATTTTTAAGCAAATATTTAAAAAGATTTCAAAATAAATTTTAATGTATATATTAATGTTTCTAGTTTGGAAAACGTATACACGTTTTTATTCATTCTTCAATACCCAGGATTGAAAATGATAGCGTGGATTTCTTTCTTTTGTTAAATATTTTAACTGTACAATGCATAAAAGTTAAAAATTGAAAATTTGCAGTTTAACGGCTTTTAATTAAAAAATTTTCAATTGAAAAATTTTTAAAGCTTTTAATTTCAATGACCGTTATCAATTCTTTCTCAATTGTTCAATTTTGATTTGCAGTCAAAAAGTGGTTTGAAAATTATCTCATTGCAATATTCTAAATATTTGTCATCCTAAGTTAAAAAAAAAAAAACTTTTTGGCTGCAAAAGCTGTAAATTCCTGTAGATTCTTGTAGAAAATTAAAACAACAATAAAATACAACAACGTACAAAAAAATACAAAAAAAGTACAAAATTCGTCTCAATAATAGAAAAAAAGTTTGTAATTTCCTGTAATTTTGGTTGTAATTTATTGTATTTATTTGCAGATTCCTGTGCAAATAGTTTTAGTTTTCTGTACTTTTTGGTAAAAAATTTTCCAACAGGGAGGCTTGCAGAACTTCTAAATATTATTTTTTTTTAAACGCATTTTTTTATGTATTTGAACAAATTTGGGGGTGACATGTATAAAAATTGAAAAAAAGAAAAATTTGGACAGAGATTTCTTCCTCGTGTTTCATCCTTATACTATAAAAAACAAAAATAAAATATAGGAATTTAAAATTTTCAAGAAGTCTAGATACTTCGTGTGCATATGCTTATATATTTGCATATAAATTCATGAGCATAATGTACTGGCAATAAAATTTGATTATAAAACAACGACACATGCATGCCATTAGGTAATGTGTAATCAGTAATTATACCATGTAATGACATTCATTTAGACATATTTATTCAACAATCTCGACATTGAGAAATATTTTCCGTTCATAAAGAAATTAATGTCGTATATAACCGATACTAATCTCATCCTAATATTGGTCAAAATGGTTAAATACGTTTTAACTTATATCAATTGTAATCCTTTGAGTATTTAATGTAAAAAGTGTTCCTAAATAGGTATACTTGTTCACAATATATTGTGAAAAATATTAGTAAATCTATGAATTTTCTTAAATAAAAGAAAAACATGGAAAATATATTCACATCAAACAATAAATTAAATAGCAATATAATTTATTTATTTTTGGTTAAGAAATATTCTTCACCTGCAGGAAGATTATAAAGGTCCTAGGTAATTAAGAAAATTAGGGGTTGGCTAAAAGTCTTGGGTATTAGCTAACCGCGCGGGTTTAGGAAAATCTTGATTTTAGGTATTACCCTTTCTCTCAATTTCTGGCTTATTCAGGAATTTAAAATAATTTTAAGCATAAAATTAGTCTTTATTTAGAACTCATTTAGAGTGAAAAATTTAAATACAATAATAAAGTGACTGAAAATAAAAGCGTGGGGAGAAAATATTAAAATTTCATTATCATATACATGCAATGTTCCGTATTTGCGCCCCACGTTTTTATTTTTAGTTACCTCATTATTATTATTATATTTTAATCGCAATTCTTATTTTCAGTGTGAAATATATTTTTTTAGTATATTTCGAGCACTCTAATATCTCCATTCGAACTCCGTTTAGAACCCTGGCGGAAAAAATTTTCACAAGAAAGTACAACATTCCTACAACTGTAATTTTTTGGTAAAAGATGTACTTTTTTGTAAACGAATGTACAAAACTTACAACAAAAATACAGTTGAATAAAAAGAATTATACGTTTCTTGTATTTTCTTGTAGAAAAGTAAAAAAATTAACAATAATTGAACAACAATTTATTTTACCTGACGATTTTGAGTATGTTCAAAGTTAAGCAAGTTACAGATTTTAACGTTAAAAATTGAAATTTTTGAAGCTTGAAAGCCTCAATAGTTAAACAAATGTAAACGTTTTATCATTAACCCATTTAATTAGAAATTTTTTAATTGAGGAAAATACATTTTTTTGAATATTTAACAATATTTCACTTTTCATACAAAATGATCAAATAAATCAAATATTAAAAGCTGAATTATTTGAAATAGAAAGCCTTAAATGGTTAATATTCCAGAGTGTTGAATTTAAACTGTGAACATTACAATTTTAATTATTCTATTTAACAGATTTTCAATATTTCAGTGAAATTATTGAATTTCGATGAATGAATATCAATTGAACAATTGTCAATTTGGGAAAATTTAAGTGAGTTTAAGAGATATTTACAAGTTTCGAGAAGATTCAAACTCAATTTAAAACTGGAAAATATTTAGAAAGATAAAAATCGAAATTTAGATTTTTGAAGATTTCCAAATAAGATGTTGAAGCGTTTTCAAAGGTTTTGAGAAAATAAACAAAAATTCTCATGTTTGCTGGGAAAATTTAAAATGAGTTTCTATTTAAAAAAATTAATTTTAAGAAAATATTTAGAAACATTTTTTCGACAAAAATTTGATAAATAAATGACAATCGAACAATTATTAATTTGAAAAATAATCGAAAATTTTATTAATATATTGAGAAGTTTTGAAACGATTCCAAGATAATTTAAAACGTGAAAAGATTTCAAAACATTTAGAACACAATGTAGATTTTTGATTATTTCGAACACAAAATTCATCAGATTTTTAAGCATTTTGAAAAGTTTTACATGAATAAAAAATTTGATAAATAAATGGCAATTGAACAATTAATAATTTAAAAAATAATCGAATAAATTTTAAATATATTGAGAAGTTTTGAAACGATTCCAAAATAATTTAAAACGTGAAAAGATTTCAGAACATTTAGAACACAATGTAGCTTTTTGATGATTTCGAACACAAAATTTATTAGCTTATTAAGCACTTAGAAAGGTTTTAAATAAATAAAAAATTTGTATCAAAATTCCTAGAAAAACTGACAATAATTTTGTTTGAAAAACTAATTTTCAAAGAATATTTAATAAGATCACAAAATTTTCAAACAAGAATCTAGAAGATTTCAAGGTAATTTTTTCAATGTTCCAGGATTTTCAAAAAATATTCGGAAAAATTCTGTAATTTTTTGTTAAAATATCTACTTTTTTGTAAACGGATGTAAAAAATTTAACGCAAAAATACAGTTGAATGAATGGAATTATTTGTTTCTTATATTTTCTTGTAGAAAAGTAAAAAAATTAAAAATAATTGAACAATAATGCATTTTACTTGACGATTCTGAATCTGTTCAAAATTCAGCAAGTTACAGATTTTAACGTTAAAAATTGAAATTTTTTAAGCTTGAAAGCCTCAGTAGTTAAAGAAATTTAAACGTTCCTTTATTAACCCATTTAATTTGAAATTCTTTAATTAAGGAAAATACATTTTTTTAATATTTAGCAATATTTCACTTTTCATTCAAAATGAGCAATTATAAATCAAATAATAAAAACTGAATTATTTAAAATAGAAAGCCTTAAATCATTAATATTCCAGACTGTTGAATTGAAACTTTGAAAATTACAATTTTAATTGTTCTATTTAACAGATTTTCAATATTTAAGTGAAATTATTGAATTTTGATGAAGAAATAACAATTGGCAATTTGGGAAAATTTAAGTTAGTTTAAGATATATTCACAATTTTTTAGAAGATCCAAACTCAATTTAAAACTGGAAAATATTTAGAAAAATAAAAATCGAAATTTAGATTTTTGAAGATTTCCAAATAAAATGTTGAAGCTTTTTAAAGTTTTTCAACGGGTTTAAGAAAATAAAAAAATTCTTAAGTTTGCTTGGAAAATATAAAATGATTTTCTATTTTAAAAATTATTTTTAAGAAAATATTTAGAATCATTTTTTCGACAAAAATTTGATAAAATTAAAACGCGAAAAGATTTCAAAATATTTAGAACACAATGTAGATTTTTGATGATTTCGAACACAAAATTTATCAGTTTTTTAAGCATTTTGAAAAGTTTCAAATTATTAAAAAATTTATATCAAAATTCCTAGGAAAACTAACAATAATTTTTGTTTGAAAAATTCATTTTCAAGGAATATTTAATAAGATTCACTAGCATCTAGAAGTTTTTGAGGTAATTTTTCTGAATTTCCGGGATTTTCAAAATGTAGTACGAAAAATTCAAGTTCCGTGATAATAAAATTATTATAAGACTCCTAGAAAATTTTCAAGTGATTTTTTTAAAACAAATTTTAAAGAGAATATGTAAAAAGGTTTAAAAACAAATTTTTAATTAATGAATTATTGTTTCTAGCTTAAAATTACTTAAAATGATATAATTTCGGAAATGTATGAATTTTTTTATTTATTCTTCAATTCATAGCACTGAAAATGATAGCGTGGATTTATATTTTTCGCAACTTTTATGTATAAAAGTTGAAATTCAAAATTTTGCAATTTGATGGCTTTCAATTAAAAAAGCTCTAATTAAAAAAATTCAAAACTATTCTACTTTGAGTGTTTTAATTTGCAGTTCAGTTCTTATAACACCAAATGAAAAAATTTTCATCTTCAAGAGTTCGAATCTTCAACTTCAATGACCGTGATCAATATTGCCTCAATTGTTCAATTTTTTTTGTTGCCAAAAAGTTGTTATTTTTTGACCTAGGATGACAATTATTGAAAATTTCAATTACATAAATTCAAAGTACATGCATGGTGTCCAATCGATTGCTATATATTTGAAAAAAAATTTAAACCTAAGATTTTTTTGTTTTTTAATAACGATTATTGATTATTGTCTTTGAGTATTCTAGCATTCATTTAAATTTTAAACGAAAAATCTTTTTTTGCAATAGCAATCATCTACACATCTTAATTTGAAATTATCTCATTGCAATATTCTAAATATGTGTCAGCCTAGGTCGAAAAAGAACAAATTTTTGACTGCTAAACCTGTAAAGTCCTGTATATTCTCGTAGTTCTAAATTCTTCTACTTGTACTTTTTTGTAAATTCTTGCAGAAAATCAAAAATACAATAAAATACAAGATACAACAAAATACAAAAAAGTACAGAATGCGTCTCAATAATAGAAAAAAGTTGTATTTCCCTGTAATTTTGATTGTAATTTATTGTATCTATTTGTAAATTCCTGTGGATATAATTTTTTTTT
>CAKNYM010050747.1:335093-378706 GCA_932195095.1 Andricus curvator
AAAAAAAAAACTTTTTCAATTTGGTAAGATTACAGAATAAAAATAAAATCGAGTAAAATCAAGAAATATTACAAGAATTAAAGAGATTCAAAAAGAATTTCAAACTTCACAAGATTTGTAGAAATGAAGATTTTTAAAGATTCAAAATAAAACTTTACAAGCTTCAAAAGAATTTCGAAAGGTTTCAGGAGAATAAACAAATTTTCTGAAAATGCCTGGACAAATTTAGAAGATTGTAAGGATTATTATAAGAATTATTATAGTTAAAAATATTTTTAGAAATTTGAGACGTTTTAAATAGATTATAAATATTTAAAAACGTTGAAACATTTCCGAAAATTTATCAAATATTTCTTGATTTCTTCCAAACTTCTAACAGTCCTAAACATCTTTTTAAAAAGACTCGATGTTTTCCTAATATTTTGTAAAATCCTATAAAATAAAAAATGTGTTTGAAATCTTTTAGATTCCTCCTTGATACATCTGAAATATTTAAATACCTTTCTTAATTTACTCAAGAATCTTATAAAAATTATATTCATGTAAATTTAAGAAACAAACTGATGATACTTATTTTCTTGTTCTCAATTCTCAGAATTTAATTTCAGCTTAAATTTTAGTGTTCAAACACTTTAAACAAATACATAAATAGTTATTTGAAATTTTTATTTTGTATTATTATTATTATTGTTTTGTATTCTTTATGATATTGAAAAAAAGTTTTAAATTGCTGAATTTCAATTAGTGCTCACATTAGGTAACTTCAATATTTGTATGAATAAAAAAATATTGAAAAAGCATTCAGAGTTACATCAAAATATTTTGTTATTTATTTTTAGACAATTCTTCCTCTAACAAATTTTTTTTTTATTCAGAAAACGTCTATTATGTTTTTAAACATAATACAAAAAATGTTACGTAACGGCGATAAGGGAGGTCAGTCTTTCCAATTTACCATCGAATTAGTAAATATTTCGACTAATCAAATTAGTAAATTTGTACTAATCTTTAGTGGCCTACTTTTTATAATCGAATCCATGGAATTTCACTAGTGATTAGTGATATTTCACTAATTTAGATTTAAAGCGATTGTTGATACTTCTTTATTCATAAATCCGAAAAAATGTGGTGAAAAATTTTCAAATCTAGTTTCTTTTATTTCAAAGATAACATTCTTTTCAGAAAAACTGAACTTTTTAAACTTGACATAGAAATTTTTGTATCTTGTCCCCGAGTAACAAATGACATAACAAAGTATATCAAACCATATGCACACAGTTCAAACAAAGATTCCAACAAAACAGATTTTTGTGCATCCAACGCTATCTCTGCCGAGGCTTCCTGAGTTTACCAACGCCCGATAAGCGATCTTTCAACTTGAACTATTCAAATTCTTTCCTTCAAAACCCAATCATTTAGAGATAGTTAGAAGAGTAAAAAAAAGGTTAATGTACGAAAAATTAATAGACGTGGATTACCCTAGCCGCTTTTATTTTCTAATACATTTTTATAAATTTTTAAAAAATGAAATAAAATAAACTTATTTAAATAAATTCACGAAATATGTTCGTCCATATGATGAAGTGATCATATAGCCGGTTCTATTTTGGGAGATATTCGCGTTTTTCTGTCAGGGCAAAAATGATCATTTTCGGGTTCGAATGGGGGATGATACCAGGACCAAAGCTGAATTTATTAGCACACACTCGTGTTTCGGAAGCAATCCGAAATGGGTGAAGGTCATGTTCGAAGATAAAAATTGGGAGGCTTAAAGTAGAAATGGGATAACAATACTTTTTGAGCGAGAATGGCACAAAACTTTTCTATAGTAAAAACGGCTCAAAACCAATTATTTATTTCTGAGTATACAAAGTTCCATGATTGAAACACTAATACGTACACATGTTTAAAAAAAAAAAAGATTCAATAGTTTTTTTCTGTGTTTAGTTCCCGGACAGCCCCTTGTCATAAATGTGTGCACTATGCAATAGCAGAAGTATATCTCAGTATACTTGTATTCTAATAAGTTAAAATTTATGCACACATTTACAGTCATAAATCAGTAAAAAAGACTTTTTTTTTGTCATTTTCTAAATGCCACAGTTTGCCAAAAAAAACACGTGATTCGATCAGATTCTTAATACCACCCTCACGGACACCAATGCAGTAAAACTGAGGGTATCAAAACGCTGCGAACATTTGATATCTGCATTACGTGACGAATGAAAACTACCCACTGTGCAATATTTGACGTGATTTTTCATCTCAATTTGACACTTGGGCCCTTTGTATGAAGGCTATTTAATACGAAGAAAAACGTAACCACCGGACAATCTTATTCAATCTTAGTGGAATTATGCAGTCTCCAGTATCAAAACCCTCATTTCCATCATTCAAGCTATGCTGACAATAACACAGACTACTAGATTCTATTTTTATCGCACAAAAATTTTCAGGATAATCTACTTGTAGCATAAACAAACTCTTAGACCTCGCGGACTTTTCAAATTTAAAAATATTTGCGTTTCGGCCTACCCTAATGTACAATTTCAATTTAAAAAATGCTGCGGTCAAAGTATCGACAACTGTAATTTGTCGATTGTGAATTCTCTTTTGTTAAAGCTCCTGCGGCTTCAACGAACACATTCTCATCATGTATCTCGTGCTTTGCACTCGATTTTGTCCAAAATGTGAACTTTTCTCCATTATGTTTAACACTTTTATATCAAATGTATATTACATTTATTTATGTACCTTGGTCTGGGATTGCCTATACAGATATTGCAATATAAAGTACAAATTTGATTTATTATGATTACTTTAATATATATTTCTTATTTTGCATTAAATTGTATTCGCAGCTACCCTGAAAAATGCGTCATCTCAAAAAATTTATATTATTACAATTCATAATATGCATTGGTTTTGAAACATGTATTTTCATTGTCTTGCTTTTATAATTTTAAAAAGAGTGCGCATCCTATAAGGAAAAATAAATTTTGTTATTAAACATTTTATTGCATTTCTTGTCGTTTTTTCATAAGTTTTATTTCTTTATTTTTAATGTTATTTCTTACGATTTAAACTAAAAAGACACATCCTAGCGTAAAGTGGTTTTAAGCAATTTTGTGGATATACAATTTTGGCAAAAAATGTTGTTAAATAAAATGTTATTGTAGCTTGTGTTCTTTTTCCAAAAAGTTAATTTTTTATTTTTTTAACAAGAGTTTATAAAACATTCGTAGATTTTTTGGTTGAACGACTTTTGTCTTCATTTTTTTCGTCTCTTGTGTCATTTTTCCAAAAGTTTAATTTTTAATTTTTGATCTTGTGTTTTACGATTGAAAGAAAATCTACTTGTTCTACCTGAAAATTATTAGTATAAAATATTTCGATTCTTTTTGGGTGAACACCGTTTAATATCTATTAATTTTCTTACGTACCTTGTGTCGTTTTCCGTCTGAAGTTGAAAAACAATTAAAAAATTATTTAAACAATTGCAAATTATTTAAAAAATAGGTTTTAATTATACTTAAAATTGAAAAACGCAGAGGTAAACAGTAGTGCAACAAAGAAGAACTTCATTTCCGGAAAATGAGAAAATGAAAATGAGAATGAATCTATGGCAATCTGAACAATTAAATAATTATAAGTTTATGTAATTATTATCTATTTATCTCTTTGTCTGTGAGCATTTATTCTTTTTCAAAAAATTCATTAGTTATAACACGATCCTAGAAGCATTAGTTTTTTTTCGTAAAAATGAAATTCGTTATTGATGCACTGCATTTTGCTGCTGCGGCATTCGTTGCTAGTTACCATTGACACTAATTTTTCACTTTTTTGGGTAGCTGAAACCGGAATTAAGGTAAAAATTGCCAATTTCAAAATGGCTGACCCAAAAATCAAAAATACCCAATACTTGGAATTTTTTACAAGATGATAACTCAGACGTTTTTTGAGTCGCTGAATCGGAATTTAAAGTCAAAATTACCAATTTCAAAGCGGCTGACCTAACATTCAAAAATAAAAAAATAAAATCATAACACACTCTTGTCAGGAGCTGAAAGATCTTGAAAAAATCTAGTCATTTTCAATGTAACATTTTCCGATAAACGTAATCATTTTCGAATAAAAAATTAGGTTTTGTTAAATGCTTTTCAATTTGAAGAATCAAAATTTCGAGACCGAAAACAAATGCGATATGATTATTTACTTTAAAAAAATGTGTAGGTCGATTTTTTACAATTATTCCAGTTGCCATTAATACTTTCCAGGTTTGTTCAAATATAACGGAATTTAATTCTAAATAATTATTCTGAACAAAATTAAAAATTGATCACTGACAATTTTCAATGCTTAATTTTGAGAGAATGCCTCATTTTAAAGACCTTAGTATCAAACCTATTAGGATGCATTCATAAATGCTGATTATCGCACCGCCCGGCAAAAGTATTATAAAAAAAAATTATAATGTGTTCTCCACACATTAAAATTATTTTTATCATGAAATAAGAGATAGAAATTGATAACACGAGTTACTTTCAAATCTTCATAGGACAATCGGCCACAAGGAATATTGGACACATAGTGTTTTGGCAACATTTTTGGTTTCATGTCCAACAAAAATATCAGTCGCAATTGCAAAGGATAGTAAATTAATGAGACAAATATTATATTAAAAATCGAAATATTCAGATTTGAAATGTTTTAGATTGTGTAATTATAAATTAAAAGACTTTCAAACAAAAAATTTTTAATTCAAGTTTTGCAATATTCGCACTAAAAATGACATACCTGCAAATAACGTGAATATTTCTGCACTTCATTTTTGTTACTAGTTCATTTCCCAGTACATTTCCCGGCGTGTAATACAATTTTTGGCAGCATTGTTTCCAAAAATTTTACTTCAAATCTATTTCTTTCCGACAATGTATATCAAACTTTTGTCTCAGTGAATTACGAACCTTTGCAAGTGATTTTTTTTTGTGGGCAAAAAACTAAAAAAATTTGCCTAAACACTATGAGTCTAATCTTTCTCGTGAACAATTTTCCTATGAAGATTTTAAAGTCGTTCTTTTGAATAATTTCTATATTTTATTTCAAGATAATAATAACTCGAGTGTGTGGAGAATATAGTCTAAATTGTCTATTTTAATAATAATTTTGCCGGGCGTTGAAATAACCTGCATTTATGAATACAGCTTAACAGGTTACACACTAAGGACTTTAAAATTAGTATATCTTCTCTATTTTCAAAGTTATTTTAATTTTTTTAAGAAAAAAACATTGACCAAAACTTATTGTTTTACTTCAAAAATATTGAGTGTAGAGGAAAATGTTACATTGAAAATGGCAAGATTTTTTTCAAGATCTTTCAGCTGCTTACAAGAGTGCATCACGATTTTTTTTGATTCTAGGTCAGTCACTTTGAAATTAGTGATTTTGACTTGAAGTTTTAATTCAGAGACCTAAAGAGCTTAATTTAACAAACTGATTTAAATTTGGGGTGCAAAAATAAATACAAAATTCTGGTTCCCTTGAAAAACTCTGGTAAAAAAATCCGAGTATTGTACATTTTTTAGTTTTGTGTCAGACATTTTGAAATTGGCAATTTCTACTTCTATTCCGGAATCAGCTACCCTTAGTCTTCATACTTTGAAAATGTCGGAGAATTGTATATTGTTTTAGTTATGGGTCAATCATATAAATTGTTATCATTCAAAACTTTTTTCACAAAGAATACGATAAGAGATTAGTATAGTTTATCAGATCAGGAAACCGTTATAAAATAAATAAATTGAAATTGAATTTTCCATTAAGAAAATAATGTAATGCGCAAATTCATAACAGCAAATATTTCTCAATGTCTCCATTATTGTAAATATCCGCCTTCATGAAAGTTTTGATCCCAGTGGTCTAAGCCAGCATATATGTCGAAATAAACGTCATTACACTATACGTTTAGTTTTTGAAATCAAAGACTAGATATCAGTTATCTTGTTTTCAGTGTATTATTAATTAATTTTATTGCCGCTTCATTATGCTCACGAATGTATATGTAAATGTATAAGTATATGCAAATAAAGTATCTACAGACACGGAAAAGATTTCAACTAAGATCACCGAAATTCGGTGAACATAGAGAAGGTTCTACGCAAAATTTCCACACTTTTTCCTTTTTTCAAAATAAAAAATTCAAATGCACTATTTTTGTTTCTTATAATAGAAACACAAAACACGAGAAATCTCTATCTCAATATCAACCCATGCAGCATCACTTACAAATTGCGATGCAAAAATATACTTCCATTTTTTCGAAAAAATTTATGTTTAAGATTTTTCTCGAACACTTTCAATTGATAGTTGCGATGAATATTTTTGATTAATAGTTTATAATAATACTTCTGAATTATGATTTTAATCAACACTCTTAATCAATAGCATTATTAAGAGATTTTTTTACTTTTTAGAAATTGTTTAACCAATAAAAACATTAAAAACTCATGTTGAGTGTCCAGCAGTTTGTAAGTTATAAAATAAAATAAAAAAATAGCTGAATTTTCTGGTGGAAATTTGAAAGTCAGAGTGAATTTGAGCACAAAAAAAATACGAGCTGAGGATCATCCTCGTAAGCAATTAGTAGTTTTCCAATATTGCATTAGTCATTTTCTTATAATCTTTATAGGCCCACTTTTCTCTAACTCAATTGGTAGAATTTTACTAGCAATTAGTAAAATTTCTCATTGGTTTAGATTAAGAGAGATATAATCAGAAATTCACCCAGGGATACACATAAATCTATGTTTATCAAATGCATACGATGAAAATTTTCACGACTCTTGAAGCCTAGATATGTGAAAAAAAATCAATATCCTTCCTCCACCTAACCTTCTGAACATGTGCAATACATCATGAAGTCTAGGGAGATAGAGGGTATATAATATCCAGCATTCTTCTTAAAATTCATCACTTAGAAGACAATTCTAGAAGAATCAATTTCCTGATTTTTCGAGAATGAAGTTCTTCTTTGTCGGCATGCTGTTTACCTTTGAGGTTCTAATTGGTAAGTATGATATAAACATATTCCTAAAATAATTTCTGATTGTTTAAATAATTTATTCATTCTTCTTTAACCTCAAGACGAATCCGTAAATGCACAAACTGCCGAATGTGATCAACCCCAGGGAGGATATCGACCTTCACCTCAAGTCGTATATACACCTCAACCTTAAGCCGATTGTAACAAACCTTATTAGGATATATCACCAGGACCCCATGAAATGAAGAGAGTGGACAAAATTCCAAAACGAACAAAAATGGGTAAATCGAATGAAGTCACCGAACACAAATAGAAAATCATTAATCACCTGAAGTGCGGAAATGATCTCGTTCTATTATTTGTGTTGATCGTTTATTCGTTTTAGCTGAATTTAATAGATTGAACATTGGCTAATTTACCCATTTTTCTTCTTTTGGCATTTGTTAAACAATTAACTAGTTGAAGCACACAGCACTACTTTTGACCATTGGATCCGCGATGGAGGTTTCTCAACTCATTGTGTGAACCATATTTTATTGTTGAAAATAAAAACATATTCCATTGAAAATTCCTTTTTTGTTTGCAATCCCTATTCCCTAGTCCGTATTGTTTCCAGCATATCTTGAATGGCAGAAGTGAAGAGTTTGATTCGGGGATTGAATAGTACTGACTACATAGTTACTGCCTTTACTAAGAGCACAAAAATATAAAAAAGTCTTAATTTTCCACGGAGTTATGATTGAAAATGTTTGCACATTTTTTTAGGCAAGTGAAAGAATTTTTGGCTTTTTTCTATTTTTTTCTTGTCTTTTACTTCTTGGAAATAGTAGAACTTTTTCCGCCATAGCCCCAGGCTATATTATGCTTTCTTTAGTTTGTTGGTCTTATTTCAACGGTAGTACTTTTTCGAAAGACGTATGATTTTGTCAGATTTTGATTACTATGTTCATGGATTTGAGGGGTGTTTGAAACGAGAAAAGTCGTCATTTTTGGTATTTTTTGTTCCGGTTTGGTGAGATTATGTAGTTTCTTCGAATTGAATTTTTCACTTTGATCATTCGAGATATGTTAGCCATGATATGGACTACAAGTTCTGGTGGGCAAGAGTCAGCAACATTTGAAAATGTATCGGTTGAGAAGCTGAGGTTTTTAAATTAGATTGTAGAATTGTACATTTCATGGAATTTTTACATTAAAAAAAATTTAGTTCAACATCAATTTTAATGCTAAACAAGCTAATAGAAAACTATTAGTAATGACTACAAATAATTTCAGTTCGTATTATTAACATCCATCGATTGAGAATTCCAATGGATGTAGCATCTTTTTTTCTCAGTGTTATTGACTTTTATGTGCGCTCAAAATACCAGAAAAATTTTCAGATTTGTCTAAGAGCGTTTTTAGAACAAAACAAAACTCTAGGGCTTCGATGATTTTGTTGAAAAATTAAAAAAAGATATCTAAAAATCTTCGTTGAACTTTTCCTTATTCAATTTTTTTCTCTGCAATAGTTATTCCTTTCAAAAGTGATCTGAAATCCGAACTCCAGGAACTGTATGGGATTTTTTTTCTTTAAATTTCGCAATATTCAAAAATATATAACTTCAAAGTTTTTGACATTTTCAAAACTTAGTAGAAATCTTAGAATCCTTTAGAAACAAATATTATGCAAAAAAGTCGTATTTCTGAAAATTTAAAGGATGGCTAACGTGTTGTCAATATAGTTGTATTTCGAAATGGCATGCAAACTTATGCGGCAAAATCATTTGGAAATTTTCAGTGTTAAATTGTTGAAATTAGAAGCCATACTAATTTAAACATTTACATTACGATAACATGAATGGCTTATACAAATGTGTACCTTGGAATAACCAAGCTCGAGGCAAATAAGTATTTCATTCGTTACATAAAGAATTAAATTGTACGAAATATAAGTGTATTATCACATACGATTTCCCAACCTTATGTAAAATTAAACAAGTCCTGTTTTCAATTAACCAATCTCTGTTTAATCTCCTTCTCTCGTCCGGATCACGCGAAAAAAGATAAAACAATTTCATAACTTAGTTCTTATTGTTAGCAAATAAATTGTCAGGAAACAATAATAAAAATTTCTGAGAAAAACTGACCGGTAAAAATTTTTTTCACCGGTGGCGACAACAATTGTTTTCGTATTGGTTGTGCTATGCAACCTTAATTGTAGACATGAGAATGACAACTGGATAAGGATCAAAAATGAAATTTTGCAGAATGATAAAAAAAAGTTTTCTACGATTTTCCCTAAAGTTAAAAATGTGAAAAAATTAAGAAAAGATCTGTCCGCTGCATTTGTCGAATTTCGCGCTTCGCGCTCGATAATTGAAGTTAGTCGAAAAAGAAAACTTTTCAATATTATTTTGAACTCTATTACATTAAATCTATATTACATTAATTTCTGTAACTCAGTCCGGGAATTTTATTTCAGGAGGAAAATTATTCTGTTAAACATTTTGCGGTATCTTATGTATTTTTTTCTTATCTCGCATGGTTCAATCGAAATTTATGACTTTTAATCAAATTTTACACGAATAAAATAAAAACGATGCGTGTTATCTGCTGATGAAAAATTTTGTTAATTTAAATTTTTTCGTTTCGCATATTTTTTGTGGAAAATGGCATTCATTCGTCTTATCAAAAAATTATTTGAAAAAAATTTTAGACCTTTTTGATTTGCATAATTTTGATGCTAAACATTTTTTCGTTTCTCGCATAGTCCACCCAAAAATGGAATTTCTTAATCTTTGGCAAATTTTTCACGATTATAAAACAAAATATGCGATTTATCAAGAAATATCCTGAAGTAAGTTTGTACATTTTTTTGAGGCAAATAATTTTTCTTTTTTGACCTTAAACCAGTGTGCCAGAGGGTAATCAAATCGGTTGATTTGTTTAAAAGTTATCGTGATCAGAGACCACAACGACGGCAGTGACAACAGCAATGAAGACAACGACAACGACAGACAGAGACCGAAGCAAAATCCATTTTTTCTCAATCATTGAGTCCGGAAGCATCAAGATTCGATGGAATATGAGATTACCAAATGCTTGAACATTCTAGCGTGCCCCCCTCATTCGAGATGGACACAACGGAGTCACAAAGGAGGAACTTTAGGATACCAAGTCGAATTCCTTAGTATGTAGATCCTACTCCTACAAGCGTGACTCTCTAGGGGGTGTTCTTTATTTCCCTAGCTACTCGATCCAATATTACTGACAAAAACAAAACAATTAAAAATAACGAGTGCTGCTAACCGAGACCCTAATCTAACCAACCGGCAAAGGGGGAAGGTTCCTCAGACCAACCTACCAGAAGCGATGGAGACCACTAACATCGACTACAACAACCAAGCTACCGCGGTTGAAGAAAAGTTGACTGGGCTCTCTGTAAAGAAGAAAAACCTTAACGGTGCCAAAAAAAGGAAAGCCAGCCTAGCACGACTTTCGAATAACAGACAAGGCTCCTCAAGCGGGGCCTCACGTAAAGACACATCACCTGGAGAAATACCTCATGCTCGATCTACGGGCAAGAGGAGGAAGGACTTTAAAGACACTCCATCGAACAGGGAGTCGAAACAGCTGAAAGCTCTAGAAGCGCAGGGCCTTACCTTTGCACAGATGTCTAACAACGCCCTGGTGAGATTTTTATCGCGTCGGGTTATGTTGGAGCCTGTCTACCTTCAAAGAAGCTGGGCAGGCTCAGTGAGGAAATCTCTGAAGAGATTGACAAATCACCCCACGGGCGGCCATCGTATTGCAGGCTATCGAAATCTGATCACGGGACTATTTGGTAGAAAGGACAACATTTTTTCGGCTTAAGGAGGGAGTAAACTTGGAGATCCAGGGGACTAACTATTCCTAAAGGTAACGCAGAGCGACCGTACTGATTTCCGGTAACCCCGATCATCCAAAGGTTGTTCTGAGGCTCCTGTGCTTTCGGAACCCCACTATATGGACTGATTTTTGGAGGGTCTGCTTTCAGCTGCCCCAAAAGAGCTCCGGAAGGGGCTAAAAGCATTTGGAGACGCCACGAGTTAGCTTATCAATGGCTGAGACGGGAATATCAATGATGCAGATAAATTTGCACTACTTCAAAGTCGCCTGGGCGATTCTAACCAGGCTTATGTCATTGGTGCAGACAGACATTGCCCTAATACAAAAGCCCTGGTTTTACAGGTAAAGGATTGGTTGCTTGTGAGGGTTTGGCTGCATATATGAGGTCGCACGAAAAAGCACCAAGGGCGTGCATAGCCGTCAAGGGTTTCAATGCGATTTTGTTCCTAAGCTCTGCTCCAGGGAATTCGCAGTTATTGAAGTGAGACACAGTGGCAGAAGCGGAGAAAGATTAGAGGTATATACTCTATCGGCTTATTTTCCGGGCATCGATAAGCGACCCCTACTGCCTTAAAAGGTCAAGGCTCTAATTCAGCATGAGCGGCGGTTTCAAAGATCAGAAACTTCAGGAACACACTTTGGGTTCACACAAAGTGGAACTTAAAGAAAGGCTCGTGGAATTTCCCACAAGTTACGGTTACGACAATGAGTTAGAACATTCCACGGATTTTCTGCAAAGCGCTCTGATTACATCATATGAGAACAATTGGCTTACAAGTACAATTAAGTCTAAGATAGGAGCAGAGTGGAGGAACGCTCACCTGGAGAAACTCCGTAAAAAGACTAGAGAGTTGCACAGCAGGGCAAATAGAACTAAGTTGCCTTCAGACTAGGACATCTACAAGACGGCTCAGTATGAATACAGGAAAAAATAAGAAACTACAAACCGGAAGATTGGAATAGCTTCTGCGAGAAATCTAAGAACATTCCGAATACAGCGAGGCTCTACAAGATCCTGGCAAAAAATTCCGATGCAAGTCAACTTCCCAGGTTTTTAGCGAACTTGAAGCGACCGAAAAGAGGAAGACTGTGTCCAGGAGAAAGAGAAGGCTGACTGAAATATAGCTGGCAATGTCGTTAATATCTAGAGGGTGAAAGAAGCCATGAGGTCCTTCTGTCCCTTTGAAACAAAAGGGAACAATTGGCGTGGCAGAAAGGCCTTGATTCGTAAACCTCGAAATGAGGGCTACACTGCTGCTAAAGATTTTCGGCCGATCAGTTTACCGTCGTTCATTCTGAAGACACTATAGAAACTGTTTAAGAGATATCTGAACAAGGAGGGTCTGCTGTCCGCATCTGCTTGGACATCGTGGGTGCCTTCAGCAATAAACCACCAAAAGCCATCTTTCGAAAGGCTTAAAGTTGCGGCATGCCAGACCAGCTAGTGAGCTGGATGGGAAGCATGCTACGCCAGATGGAACTCGAAACCAGATGAGGTGAAGACGTAGTCATGAAAGTAGCACCGCGAGGATCCCCACAGGGAGGTGTCCTTTCATCCCTTCTATGGTGAATTGTAGTGAACAGCCTTCTTCGTAGGCATCCTAACGTAGGGTATTATACCCAGTGATTCGTGGACAATTTAGTAATCCTCAAGATGGGGGCTCATCTGGAAACGTTGATGGGTCTTACAGGGTCGGCGCTGCAAATCGATGAGCTTTGGTGCAACAGCTCAGGGCTTTCGGTAAATCTGAGAAAGACCAGCCTGCTAATTTTTACGAGAAAGTACGAAGCGTCAAAATTTGATGCCACTGAATTCCGCGGTTAGATGCTGAGTATCTTAGACTCAGTTAAATACCTAGGAGCAGATTAGATAGCAAACTGAACTGGGCAAAGCGTCTAAAGATCCAATGCAGGAAGTTTTTGATGACATTTTGGACCTGAAGCAAAGACTTTCATATGCGGCGGTGGTATGGTGGTGACGGGTGACACTCAAAATGATACAGGACAGTTTGCGGCAATTGCAAGCGCTAGCGTTCAGGGGCTTAACGGGAGCAATGAGAGCTTCGCCTGACAAAAGCAAATAGATGGACTCGGGGGTCTGAACACATTTTAATCTCAAGTGCCATCAGTACATTGCTTATTCTAGCAATGAGGCAAGAGGGAATGAGGAAACGCTGCAACAGGAATATGTGAAAAGCAAATGATAACCCGTCAAGTGCGAAAATCTATGACGGCAAAGGAAGGAGGGGAATAGGGATCCCACTTGAGCTCTGAGATATTAATAGAGGCAAACGCTGCAAGTAGGCAGATTACAATCTGTTCAGACAGCCAAGCGACATTAACTGCAGTTGAAAAATCAGACATAACATCAGAACGGGGTTGGGAATACAAAAGGGCATTAAACTAACTTGCGTCAAGTAACAACGTGAGCCTCGTATGCGTTCATGGTTACACAGGGATCAAGGACAACGAAAAAGCGGACCAACCAAGAAAAGCGGCATAGCAATGGAATACATAAGCCCGCAACCGGCACTGGAACTATCAACTTGCTGCATCGAGATGACCATTAAAAGCTCGATGCAGGCAAAGCACCGAGAATACTGGGAACAAATTGCAAACAGGCGAAAACCATCCTGGACTACACATACAGGTTGCACAGAGAATTAGCTAGGCATGAGCACCAATATTTGGAAAACCAAAAGGGCATAAGCGCTAATGTTTGGGACATCAAAAGAGCATAAGTGCCAAAGTTTTGAATTCCAAAAGAGCATAAGCGTCAATAGGTGGTAACCCAAAAGGATATACGCGCCAAAGTTTGTAATTTGAAAGTGATATAAGCGCCAAAATTTGAAAAACCAAAAGGGCATAAACCCAAAGATTTGACAAATCAAAAGTGCATAAGCGCAAAAGTTTGGAATTCCAGAAGGGCATTAGAGCCTACATTTGGCAAATCAAAAGGGTATGAACGCCAAAGGCTAGAATTCCAAAAGGGCTTAAGCGTCAAAGTTTGAAATGCCAAAAGGGCATAAGCGCCAACATTTGGTAAACCACAAAAGCATAAGCGATAAGCCTTGGAATTCGAATAGGGCATAAGCTCTAAAGTTTTACAAACGAAAAGGGCATATGCGCCAAAGTTTGAAATTACAAAAGGACATGAACGAAACATTTGGCAAACAAAAGGGTACAGCAAAAGTGCATAAGCGCCAAAGTTTTGAATTACAAAGGGCATAAGCCTCAACATTTCCTCTTCAACATCCTTTTTTGTAGATGCATCACCTGCTGTGCCTAATTTTCTTTTATTGAACTTTGACCAAATTTTGGCGCTTATGCTCTCTTGGTTTGCTGAATCTTGGCGTTTATGCACTTTTGAACTTTCATGCTTTTGCATAATAATACTGCGAATGTTCCTTTATTCTGTTGAATAGTTAAATTAGTTTATGAAATAAATAAAAGTATGTATTTTAGATGATTTTCTTAACGAATTATGTACCATTTTTATTTATAGTGGGTACCAATAGATTTTATCAGAATATTTTTCAAACAATGCTATAAGTATTTGCAGTTGGAAATTTTTCTGAAGGTCGCACTGGTTAGAAAAAACCGCCTTCTCTAACAAGTTTTATTAACGTATTTTGGTACGAATAACCGGAATTAAGTACATATTACGTAAGTATAGAGACAGAGAATTAGAGATTACAAACAAAAAAGCAATTTTCATAGATAATGTTTTTATTTCACCAATAAATCAGTGACTTCACAGGTTCTAAATAACATATATTTTCATCAAAAATTTTTTTAAAGACATGCTGAACAAACAAAAACGGTGAGGTACATCATTGTATTTGTGATGAAGATTTCTCCACTATTTATGACAATGTTTTATTGGTTGTGAGCATTCAGCCCTCCACCCTGCGGTGCTACCTGAAAAAAAAGTATTCTCAAATTTAAAATTTTCTATTTATTTTAAGACAGTTCAGCAGACAGTCCATTAAACAAAATACACATCATAGAATACAATCATTCTGGGACTTTTGTCACTGTCTCACTTCATCCATAATTTTTAAAATCAACTGCACAAGTTGCACTACAGTTATTCACAAACTATTCAAATGATAGCATTAGGCATTCTATGACTGCGAATAACGTAATGAATGTACTTACACCGTGAGCAAGTGTATATTCTTAACCTTCTTAGAGGATATTCTAACTTAAAGAGTACCAACTATTTTTCCCAAAGTAAGTGGGGGATACTCTCAAAATGTCAGAATATTCTTCAAGTAGGTAGAATAAGAATATTTTTCCCTTATTTTTAGAATATTTTTTGTGCTGTATATATTTCCATAATTTGCAGTGTCTACCTATTGAAAAGGATTTGCAGGTACTGAGTGAAGTTTATATTTATTTTCTCCGTGACCCGGTCGTTTTTCAGTATTTCCAAAAGCTGCTGGCAGAATATTTTTATATGGTTCATCGCATTCGACAGTTTGCGGAGTTACATTATTTTCAGATCCGACTGGAGGTTGAGGAACATACGCACCTGCCTCAGGTGGAGGAGTAAACAGCGAGAAGGCTGAACCTAATTCTGTAACAAGCAGATAAAAATACAATTAATTTACGAGGTTTAAAATTCATTAAAAATTATTGTTACCTAGTTTTGTTCCACTTCCTGAAAAAATATAAGCCAACTTTAGGAATGCCCTGGCGCTCGCTTTTTATTTTAAAGAATTCACCTTAGGCTCGAAATTCCGGAAAAAATTATCCGGCTTTATGACCCTTTACGTAACTCTATACCGACCATAAGTAATTAACAAAAAGCAAGTCTTGACAGATTTTGCTTTATAAAGACACATTTTAATAATTGTAAATTGTTTAAAAAATTCGAAAAAAAGTTTAACTGCAAAAAAAATTATTTTAAAAATAGGTTTTAATTATACTTACCAACTAATACCGCAGAGGTAAACAGCAGAGCAGCAAAGACGAATTTCATTTTCGCAAAGTGAGGAAACTGATTCTTCCAGAATATTTTTGTAAGTGATAAATTTTAAGAAGAGTGCCTGTGATTATATACCCGCTATCTTCCGATATGTCATGAATGATACACGTGAAAAAATTTATAACTAAAGCAGCGATATTTATCCTTGATGTAGCTACAAATATGATATAAAACGAAACGAAAATATTAATCAAATTATTGAAGCAGGGATATGTAGTAGAATTTCTTTTACGTATTTTTGTCAATGAATCACAGAAATAAATCTTTATAACAAAGGTTTACCTCTTAATTAAATAGTATATGAGGGCCTTTTTGAAATGAATATAATTCGAATTAACAGAAGAACTGGTTTAAAACATTTTTTAAACTTGGATTAAAACTCATTTCGTTTCTGCATATTTCTTACTGAACAAAAATTTGTTCTTGAAGTTTCGATTTTATTTAACATCCGAAACTCATTACATCACATAACTAATTCCAAGCTATGAAAATCCTTGAATGGAGGTTACAGTTTGAACCAATCATTTTTCCCCGCATAGGTTAACGGAAAATATTAATTGTTTTCAGATATCTAGATTTAAAAATTATTGAAGATTTTTATTATACGCATTTAGCACATATAGATTTATTAACATTCCTGGGTGAATTCTTGATCAAATCTCTCTAAATCTAAATCAATGAGAACTTTACTAATTACGAGTGAAATTCTACTAATTTAATTGTAGATAAGTGAGCCACTAAAGGCTATTAGAAAATTAATAATTCGATAGTGCAAAAGTACTATTTGTTTATAAGGGATGATCCTCAGCCAGTACTTTTTTTACAAGAGAAAATTTAATTCTTCAAGTAATATCGAGTATAGCATCACGCAAAAAAAATTTGTTAATTTTTTATTAATGCCCCTTCCTAAATATATAGACAGCTAAAGAATCTTTCAATCTTTGATAGACCCAATTAAAATAATTACATTTTATTTGAAAAATTTTCTTCTAACTTTCAAGGTTTTTAAGTTATAATATAAAATCAAAATAAGCTAAACTTTGAAGGGTTTGCTCAAAGCCGTTAGAATGAATTTGAGGAGTGAAAAAATTGCTTTACACATACCTATTAGAGGGGCAAAAAAAATTAAAGTTCCTTTGAGTTGTGGGGTCACCTTAAAAAAGCTTCCAGTTACTGAAAAGACAACTGTGATTATTTTCAAATTTTTCGAACAAGGGGATCTTGGTTCCCACGAAGGTTAAACCACTCTAACCGCCAGTTTGATGTACAGTCAGATATTGTTTCAATTCGAAAAATCAAATATTCCAAGCGTATCTAAATTTTATTGACAATTAAAACGAACCATTGCTCTAATTAAGATGATTTTTTATTTCTGCTGCCATCTATGGCAAAAAGATTGAAACAGTACTGAAAACTACCCCTATGCAGCATTTTAAATCGCTAGCACATATCATTTTTCAGAATTCGAGGTTAAAAAATTAATACAGTACGCATTTGGGATGTTATAATAGGACAACCTAAGCATGATCCTCATTTCTTTTTCGGATTGCTAAAATACAACAAAAGCTTAGCTACAACTGAGCTTTAATCGTTTTACTAGATTGGATATGAAATTCATTAAAGAGCAACATGCCTTCATTTGTATCTAAAGGCTAGGCAGTTTCAAGACGCAATGTATGTTCTTATTTTTTAATTGTGACCCTGTATAGTGTCTACGCAAACAAAAAATTCCGGTACGAATACTAGGCGGATTTAGGTATTTAGATTTAGAGACATGGAAATAGAAATGGAAAGCATACAAGCAATTTTCAGTAGATTATTTTTTTATTAATAGCAACAATGTTTTATTCTCAACAATAATCTGTTTATTCTTAACAAAAATCTTTTAACTAAGTGAAATTGTGATAGAGGTTTCTCCACTGTTTATTAAAAATTTTCATTGATTTGCGCCATACACGCCTCCGTTGGATGATATATTTACGGAAGTTGCATAATATCCTCATTGTACTCTAAGACTTTCATGAAGTGTGGTCTGTCGAAAACATCATCATCTTCTTCTACAAATAATGGTTGTTCGTTATTATCATCTCCAGAAAGTCCCAAAAGTATAATACCTTCAGGTTCTTCAAAATGTCCACCATGTCCGCAACCTGTAACTTGTATTTCAGAATCTTCTGGTCTATTTGCCCTGCCCTCAGAGATCAGGATAATTGTGGGTTGGTTAGATTCTGGCTGTGTAGCATCAGCTGCCTTGCTATCAGGGAAAAGAATAGCATTTTTGGGTACGTGAGGTCCCGGATTTGCAGCACTAGCTACCTTCCCATCAGCGGCACGAGCAGCATCTTTGGGTCCGTTAGATCCAAAATTTGCAAGATTAGCTTCCTTTTCATTAGCGGCAGGAGGAGCATCTCTGGGTCCATTAGATCCAAGCTTTGTAGCATCAGCTGCCTTTTCATCAGCTGCCTTTTCATCGGCGGCAGGAGTAGCATTTCTGGGTTCGATAGATCCTGCATTTGCATCATTAGCTACCTTTCCATCAGCGGCAGGAGTAGTATTTCTGGGTTCGATAGATCCTGCATTTGCAGCATTAGCTACCTTTCCATCAGCAGCAGGAAGAGCATCTTTGGGTTCGTTAGATCCAAAATTTGCAGGATTAGCTACTTTTCCATTAGCAGCAGGAGGAGCATCTTTGGGTCCATTAGATCCTGCCTTTGTAGCATCAGCTGCCTCTTCATCGGCGTCAGAAATAGAATCTTTGGGTTCATTAGATACCGGATTTGCAGCATTAGCTACCTTTCCATCAGCGGCAGGAGTAGAATTTCTGGGTGCGTTAGATCCCGGGTTTGCAGCATTAGCTACCTTTCCATCAGCAGCAGGAGGAGCATCTTTGGGTTCGTTAGATCCCGGATTTGCAGCATTAGCTACCTTTCCATCAGCAGCAGGAGGAGCATCTTTGGGTTCGTCAGATCCTGGCTTTGTGGCATCAGCGAGCTTTCCATCAGCGGAAGGAAGAGCACCTTGGGGTTCGTTAGATCCTGGCTTACCAGCATCGACTACCTTTCCATCAGCAGCAGGAGGAGCTTCTTTGGGTTCGTTAGATCCCGGATTTGCAGCATTAGCTACCTTTCCATCAGCAGCAGGAGGAGCATCTTTGGGTTGGTTAGATCCCGGATTTGCAGCACCAGCTGCCTTTTCATCAGCTTGAGGTTGACCTTGGAGTTGAGCTTGTGGTTGAGATTGACCTTGAAGTTGAGCTTGACCTTGTGGTTGAGCTTGACCTTCTGGTTGAGCTTGACCTTGTGGTTGAGCTTGACCTTGTGGTTGAGCTTGACCTTGTGGTTGAGTTTGAGTTTGACCCTGAAGTCGCCCTTGAGGTTGAGTTTGAGATTCAGGTGGAGCCACTGAAGCTTTCTGTGCGTCTGCTCCTGAAGCAGGAGTGGGTACCGGTAGGGCTGAAGATAATCCTGAAGCAAGACAATATACATTGAATGTATTGAGAGTTAAAGATTAATTTAAAAAGAACTAATACTTTAATGCAAAATTAGAAAAAAATGTCCCCAATATAACTTTTTCAAACTTCTGTTGCTTGAAATTCTTTTATTCTGAAAATTTTGAAATTTGTTTGCTACGCGTTATCATTGTTTATTTTAATTTCATTAGAGTGATTCATAGATTTTTCAAACACTGAAGATAAAAATAAAAACATTGTGGAAACTGATTAGCTTCCAGATATGAGCCAACAGATCCTACTTTCCAACAAATTGTATAACAAAATCGATAAAACGATTGCGATTTACTTACCGTAAGGCAAGTTTGAAAAAATAATATTTGATACAAAATCAAGTAATCAAAAATAAAAAATACAAAAAAAAGTATTGATATCTTTTTATTCTAAAAGACACAGTCAAATAATTTTAAATTATTTCTAAAATTCTAAAGAGTTTAAATGCGAGAAAAAATATCTAAGAAATATCACTACATAAAGAATTTTAATGAATAAATTATTTAAATAAAGAACAATTATTCAACAGATGAATGAAACATTCAAATCTATGAAGCAATTATCAAGAATAGAAACAATTATTTAACAAGCAGATTTCACTGATACTTACCAAATAATACCGCCGAGGCACAAAGCAGTGCAGCAATGACGAATTTCATTTTCTCGAAAAAAGCAGACTGATAAACTTGTTGAATTTATTTCTGAGTGATGAATTTTTAGAAGAATTCTGGCCAATATATATACTCAGTATCTCCCTCTACACCATGATGAATCGCACATATTAAGAAGGCCAGGTAGAAGGAGAATATTTATTGTTTTCAGATATCTAGACTTCAAAAGCCTTGAATACTTCCATTGCACCGTTTACACACTTGGATAGTATAATTTGACAATATGAGTGTAGTGTAGGAAATTCTAAATTTCTACTGTAAACACAGACAAGGTTCATAAGACCTAAAGTCTCTGTTAAAAAAAAATCATGCAACAAAATAACGCCTGATTAGTAAGCGATCCGCATATTACAATTATGTTATTGACTTTACTAATTCGATTAGCTGAAATATTTACTAATTCGGTCATGCAAAACAGCTAGTTCCTTGGTAAAAATATATTCATTTATTTAGGTCTACATATATTTTAATTAGAAGAAGCTTCCAGAAATGGGATACGTGACAAATAGCAAATAAACGTCACGATTGTGCTATATTTTTATCTTTATTCAAACAAAAAGAAGGCAATATTGTGAAACTTGTAAATATTATACGTCGTCACCTACACGAGCAGAACGTATTTACAGATTTTATTGCTTAAAAATGGAAAAACCTAATTATCTGCACACTTGATGGATATCACGATACAAGGGCGTGAGTGCTAAAATCGAAATTTTACAGGTGGAACAAAAAGAATGTGTACTTCTTGCTGATTTTATTTCATGAAATGAAATTAAAAATCGTCTTACTGTTCAAAAATAAACAAAATGACTAACTACTTATAATAGGCTCATTTAAAAAAAAACAAATTGGGTAGCAATTGAAGAAAATTTTCCATTTTGTTAAACTTAGTCACCGGCGTGACCTTGAACTCTGTGCGCCACAGCCTGAAGGCTGAATTTGACATGGCTTCAATTTTTCGCGACTTATGAACTATCAGATGTTGTTATAGATACTTCAAAGAATATTTTGAAATTTTTTCTATATATATGTGACCATATTTAGGAACTCTGTATTCATAAGAAGCTCATTTTTCTAATCGAAATTTCGTAAATTGAACTTCGACCGTCCACGGTGACTTTCTAGTGCAAAAATGGAAGAATGTATCAACGTAATTTTGATAAAAAAATTTTTTCCACGTAGAATGACCCATAACAGAAGTTATTCGAGTGAAATCTACGATCTTGGGAGTGGCTTTTTAAGGCGATGCGCGCCTGGCTGTAGTGGGGAAAAAAAGTATCTCGGTAACAAATCAATTTTTTACCTAAACTTTTTATCGATTTGAAAATTTTATTTTCACATTAAATCAAAGCTCATTATCATTCTAAGATATTTCTGTCCGTAGAATATATAAAAAATTGTTCATATTGTCATAAACAAATTAATGAACACAAGTCATTTTTTCTACATTTGCAAAGATTGGCTAATTGAAACCTATATTTTTAGTATGAAATATCGGGGAAAATAGAATTTGACAATAATGACTTGAAAATAGATGCAATTTGTTAATATCTGGTCAATGGCTCTTTATTATGACACTTTGAAAATCTACAGCAATAGTTAATTATTTAAACAATTTCTATAAACCAATGTATAGCTACACAACTACTGAATGAATAGATTCAATTTCTTGTAGGGAATGAACAAAAACTATTTTGCCAATGATTCGTTGCCATCATAGTTTGAAAATTGACAATTGTCATTTATTCAAACAATTTTTATAAACAAATTGAAATTTCACAACTTCAGATTGAATGTACACAATTTTCTATGCGGAATCAACTGAAAATATCTCTAATGTCTCTTTGCTGTGCTACTTTGAAATTTGACAATTTTAATTAATTTGATACATTTTATTAAAAAAATGCACAGTTTGACTATATCTCAGTGAGAATGTTCGATTTCTTCTGCAGAATTAACAAAAAAAGGTGTTTCAATTCCTCTTTGCTATGATAATTTGCAATTTCATTTTCACAAGTGATTGTTTAGGCTGTTTATCTTCAAGAGTGATATTGCACAGAGTAATTGTCAATTTGCAATGTGTCACAAAAAAGAGCTATTAACCAGAAATTTTGTGTTAAATTTTTGTGAAAATTTAACACAAAAAATATGCATATAATAAACCAAATTTTTGTTGACCCTATAACAAAATGTATCATAGAAAATGTATGTTTGAGATAATCAAACAAATTTTTTTTGTTTAAAGTAAGCAAAAATGTTGCTCAGTGTTTTGCGCATTTGATTTTTAGAGAATACACCAGGAAGCAGTTTCGAGTTCTTTTTTAATTCCATTAATATTTCAATAAATCCCAAGGTGTCAAATATTGATCCAAAAGTGGATCACAGTGCTGTACAATAGAAAAATAGTTGACAACAACATAACTATGACATTCAAAATTAAAAATACATTCACATTTTCCTACGCAGATGTCACATGTTTTTCCTATTGTAACGATTTCCACATGTGGATCAAAATTTGAAACCTTGGTATTTGGTGTGATTAAAATATATTTGGAAAAATTAATAATTATGGTTTCCTAAAATTTGACATCAATTGATTTCTAAATTGATACCAAAAAAGTATTAAATTATAAATCAGTAAAATTATCTGCTGATATCGATATTCAGATTTTTTTCGCATATACCTATATTAATTTAACAAGGTTATAAAAGCGGAAAAGGTAGTAAAGATGAAAAATAAAACATTTCAATATAAGTTCGTAATTTTGTAATACTTTTATCTTTATTGAAACAACGAGGAAATATTCTGAAACATGTACATAGGCCACGTCAGCTTCACGTCGAAAATGTATAAAATAAAATTATTTACACAGTTGAAGGATGACATGGTCCAACGGCGTAAGCACCGAAATTCGCAGTATACAGGAAAGACAAAAAAAACTGTAATTTTTGAGCATTTTATTTGTAAAAGCTTAAAAAATGGTCATACGTAACATCAGGCCCAATTGAATCTTGATATACGCAGAAATAAATATCACACTTACCCATATTGACCCTAATATTAAATGATAGGGTCTTTGAAATACTGAAATAAAAATCAAGTAAACCGCAAAAATTCTAATTTTTTTCAAATTTTCAAATATTTTTATCTCTTTTGCATATATTTTCAAAGGATTTTTTTTTAAGTTCAAATTAGCAAAAGTTGTGCAGCTTTTTCTGTTCCTTTAAAAATTCTCTAGACTGCAAAAAATTCAGCGAGCTTTACGGAAAAGCTGAATAAAAATAAAATACGCAGAAGTGATAAAAATATTTACGAATTTGGAAAAATGAAGATTTTTACGTTGTACTTAATTTCAAATTCAGTGCTTCAAAATAACTTCTTTTGCAAGATTATACTTTTGCAACTGTTGATGAAACATCTACTGTTTATTTTAATGTATATTTGCTTTCAATTTTTGTTATTTATAAGAATATTAATAAAAAGTGAAAAAATTTAAACTTATGTTTGTTGTGTATGTGTGTATTAAAGTTTTATTTACCAATTATCATTATGCGCATACATTTTTATTGAAAACATGATGTTTATTAACCTCTTAACCTAACCTTGAGACAAGCTGACACAATTACGAACTGAAGTTTTCTAAAAACATTTCAGTTTTTTTGAAAAAAATTAATTGAAGCAATAAACAATGACAGCCTCCTTTTCCTACAAATGATAAGAGATATAATCTTCAAATTGCAGTTGAAAAATTTAATAACTACTTTGATTTTTATTCCAAATTTTATAAAAAATATTACATCAAAATAGTGAAAATTATTTAATGTAATTTGGATTCAACTGAAATATTTCTTAGTGTAAAATTAACTATTTTAGTTACATAATGAATAGTTTAAATAATTATTTTCGATTTTTATCCTCAAATAGAAATTCAGCAATATCTGTTTTTGAAATTGAATGAAGAAAAAATTATAAATTAATTGTTTATACATTGTGTATTCATTATTTATGAAAAATGTTACTGAAGGGATTACTTTTACAAGACTGCATAATTTTATTTTGAAAATTCCAAAAATTGACAAACTAATCATGGCAGAGTATTAATTATTTTAAATTGTAGATAATGAAAAAATTTAAACAAATTAATTATTGAATAATTGACTGATAAATCAATAAATCAAACTCGACATTCTTATAATCTACACTTGTTCTTAAAACATAATATGTAGAAAATTTAAATTTTACAAAATAAAATTATTGTAATTAAATAATTCTTTTCGCACCAAACATTCATACAATCATAAATATCATTTTCTATTTATTTCTAAATATTTCTTCAACTGTGAAAAATATATTATTATAATTAGTTTTTTTCATTCATTGCATAATTACGTAATTAATTTGTTTACATGTTCTTTAATTGTCAGCAATTAAAAATAATGTTTTCCTCTGTGATAATTCATTTATAAATTTTTGGCATTTTTAACATAAAATAAAACAATTTTGTAAATCTATTCTTTCGAATAAGATTTCTTATAAATAATGAGTAAAAAATGTGAAAACAGTTTATTAATATTTTTTTTTAATCCACTTACGTCATCAGATATTCTGAAAGTAATTTTCACAAAGAAAATACATAAAACATGCACACAGCTAATAGTGTGAAATTTATTACTTAGAAAATGGTTAAACAATAAATTGTTTTTTAACAAAAAATGAGAAAAAAACTGTATTTCAAATAAACTAAAGATGCACATGTGCGACCAAAATGAAAAAGGTCAAAGTTACATTTAATTTATTAATTCAAAAATCTTTTTTTTTTCAACGTAGAATTTGCTTCCCTATCATTTACCTTGTTGCAGTTCTTACTTACTACATAGACAAAATGAGCTATTTACAACAAAATTTTTCCGGAAATTAGCAAAAAAATTGTTTTTTTTTAAGAGTCCTGGTAGAAAACATTTTTACAAAAAAGTAAAACATTTCTACAACTGTATTTTTTTATTAAAATCTGTACTTTTTTGTAAAAGAAATGTACAACATTTAAGAAAAAAATACAGTTAAATACAAATAGCTAATTTTTATCTTGTATTTTCTGGTAGAAAAGTAAAAAAAATAACAATAAAGTATAAGTTTCTACAATTAAAAAATTTTTATAACTTTTTAGTAATATATTTTTTGTTACTTTGTTGTAAAAAGACTACAATTTAAAAAAATAATACACTTTTACCAAGAATTTTCGCTATTATAATAAATCACATTGAACTGTAGTTCTATTATTGAAAATTGAACAATATTTGATTTTACAGGGATTTTAACGTTAAAAATAGAAATTTTTCAAATTGGAAGCCTCAGTAGTTAAACAAATGTAAATATTCGATTGAAATTCTATAAACTATTCTTAATTTTAAAATAATTTCAAATTAATAGATTCATATTCAAACGCTCTTATTCAATTTCCAATCCTATTCAAATATTGTTACAATCTAAAATTGTAGTTTTTAAATCATTTAATTTCAAATTTTTTAAATTAAGGATGACATTTTTTTGAATATTTAGCAATTTCTCACTTTTTCATTCAAAATGAGCAATTATAAATAAAATATTGAAAACTGAACAATTTTAAACTAAATTATTTAAAATAGAAAGCCTCGAATCGTCAATATTTCAGAGTGTTAAATTTAAACTTTGAAACTTTGAAACTTTGGTTTTTACAGGTTTTGAGAAAATAAAAAAAATGATTTTCTATTTTAAAAATTAATTTTAAGAAAATATTTAGAAAGATCTCTTTGAAAAATTTGATAAATAAATGACAATTGAACAATTATTAATTTCAAAAATAATCGATCAATTTTTAAATATATAGAAAAGTTTTGAAACGATTCCAATTTTTGATGATTTCAAGCACAACATTTATCAGTTTTTTAAACATTTATAAAGGTTTTAAATAAATAAAAAATTTTTATCAAAATTTGTAGACAAACTAACAATAATTTTTTTTGAAAAATTAATGTTCAAAGAATATTTAATAAGGTTCACAAAATTTTCAAACTAGAATCTAGACGTTTTTAAGGTAATATTTTTAATTTTCAAGGATTTTCAAAAAATAGTAGGAAAAATTCAAGTTCCTTGAAATTATATAATTTCGAAAATGTGTAAATTTTTTTATTTATTCTTCAATTCATATCATTGAAAATGATAGCGTGGATTTATATTTTTTTCAACTTTTATGTATAAAAGTTGAAATTGAAACAATTTTCAAACTGAACTATTTAAAATGGAAAGCCTCGAATCGTTAATATTTCAGAGTGTTAAATTTAAACTTTGAACGTGACAATTTTAATTGTTCTATTGGAAATTTGTTTAATAAATGTAAGTGAAATGAATGAATTTTGATGCATTAATAATAATTGAAGAATTATCAATTTAGAAAAAATGTGAGTTAGCTCAAGAGATATTTACAAGCTTTGAAAAAATGCAAACTTAATTTAAAACTGGAAAATATTTTGAAAAATAAAAAACTAAATTTAGATTCTGAAGGTTTCGAAAAAAAATTTTAAGGTCCTTCAAGGATCTTTAAAGGTTTTAAGAAAATGAAAAAAAAAAATTAAGTTTGTTGGGAAAATTCAAAATGATTAGTTACAGATTTTAACGTTAAAAATAGAAATTTTTCAATTTGAAAGCCTGAGTAAATAAACAAATGTAAACGCTCGATTGAAACTTTAGAAGTATTTTCAGCCATTTAATTTGAAATTTTTTAAATAAGTATTACATTTTTTTAAATATTTAGTAATATTTTACTTTTTCATTTAAATCAACTATCAAAAACTAAACATTTGTGAACCGAACTATTTAAAATAGAAAGCCTTGAATCTTTAATATTTCAGAGTGTTAAATTTAAACTTTGAACGTTATAATTTCAATTGTTCTATTGAACAAATTTTCAATAAATATAAGTGAAATTATTGAATTTTTATGAATGAATAACAATTAAATAATTATCAATTTGGAAAAATTGAGTTAGTTCAAGAGAAATCTACAAGTTTTGAGAAAATCCAAACTTAATTTAAAACTGGAAAACATTTTGAAAAATAAAAAACTATACTTAGATTTCTGAAGGTTTCGAAATAAAATTTTGAAGATTATCAAGGATCTTTAAAGGTTTTGAGAAATTAAAAATATATTTAGAAGTTTTTAAAAGATTCCAAAATAATTTAAAACGTGTAAAGATTTCAAACCATTTAATACACAATGTAGATTTTTGAACATTTTGAACACAAAATTTATAAGCTTTTTAAGCGATTTAAAAGGTTCTAAATGAATAAAAAATTTGTCTCAAAACTCCTAGAAAAAGAAACAATAATTTTGTCAAAAAAGAATCTGGATGAATTGAAGGTTTTTTTACTTTCGCAGGATTTAAAAAAAAATTGTAGGAAAAAATCGAGTTCCAAGATGATAATGTTATTATTAGCTTTCAATTACAAAATTTTCAGTTGAAAAGTATTACAGCTTTCATTTTATACGCGTAAATTATTGAACGTTTGTATTAACATTTTTTTAAGCTTTAATTTTAAAAGTTTAAAATTCAGAAGTATGTATTTCACTTTGAGTGACTTAATTTGCGGATCAGTTTTTATAACTTCAAGTGAAAAATTTTTTATCTTCAAGAGTTTTAACCTTTTAATTTCAATGACCGTAATCAATTCTTTCTCAATTGTTCAATTTTTATGTTCAGACAAAAAGTTTTTTTTTACCTAGGATGATAAAGATTGACAATATTGCAATGACATAATTTTAAATGAAATATATGTGTCCAATCGATTGTTACATATTTGAAAAAAAAAAAACTTCAAATGTAAGGTTTTTTGTTGTTTAATAATGATTATTCATCATTGTCTTTTAATATTCTACCATTCCTTCAAAGTTTGTACATAGAAGCTTTTTTTTGGTAATGACGATCATGCATACATGATTGCTTCTTAATTGGAAATTATCTTACTGCAATATTCTCAATATTTGTAAAAAATATTATTTGTAATTTTTTAATATTTGTAAATTTTTTGTAAATTCTTGTCGAAAATCAAAACTACAATAAAATACAACAATGTACGTGCAAATACAAAAAAAAAAGTACAAAATTTGTCTCAATAATAGAAAAAAAGTTGTACTTTCCTGTAATTTTGTTTGTAATTTATTGTATTTATTTATAGATTCCTGTGCAAATAGTTTTAGTTTTCTGTACTTTTTCAAAAAATTTTCCACCAGGGCATAGGTCTTGACCTATGAAGGCTAGAGGAATTTTTTTTTTTGATTTACGCATAAATTTCTGCACTACAAATTTTTCTCTAGCATCATTACCGTAGCTTTACCCACATCGAAGTATTTTGAAAAAACTGAACACGACTAATTTGCCTTGGAAAATAGATCAAAAGTGGTAAACTTATAGAAGCCATAACTTATGACCTATTTGGGTTTTAGCCTCTTTTTTGGAAAAAAAATCGAGGTTCTGTTAAGGGTCATAACTTATTGCTTATTAGAGATATAATGTTCGTAGTCATTTCTGCAAAATCTGGAATTTCTTTAGGACTCTCAATAAACCGTTTTAGCAAAAAAAAAAAAAAACACGCTTCATCTAGTTAAAATGATGAAAAACAACCAGATGTCTAGACTACTAAGATATTTTTAAAATTCATTTATGGTGATTGTGTGAAGCTTGACATCAACGGTTTCTCAACTTATACAAAAATACCATTTTTCATTTTAATAATAATAATAATAATAATTATGAAAAAGTTCATAGGAATTGGAAAAGCGACAAACAGTAAAGTTAAAAATAAAAAATAAGAAAAATAACAACAAGAAGACAATATTGCCAGACTTGCTGTGTCACCTTCACCGACATAACGTATTTATACAGGTTGTTGCTTCAAAATGGAAAAATAGAATTATTTACACACCTGATCTATTTTACCTTACTTTATTTATGTCACGACCTTCAGATTTCCGACAACAGATGCTCATGGAATTATTTAAGAATTATTGTCCTGAAATTGATTGATAGCAATTAAAGCATGCTTTATAGATAACTAAAAAATTACCAATATTCTCACTAATTGACTTTAGTCAAATAAACTTATGATTTTTTAGCATTTTATTAGTGAAATGCTAAAATAATACTATTTATGAAGCAAAGCACTGAATCACTAATTTTATTGGAAAATTTTTTATTAATTCATATTTAGAAAGAACTTCCTTAACAATTGCAGACATTTTCCGAAGGGTTGATCTGTTAACTATTTTAACGCTTTATAAACAAATTAATAATTTTTAATGCAAAATAATTGATTTAGAATATGAATATTCAATATTATCAAAAAAGAAAGGTTTTTTAAATTTTGTTGTTATTTAAACTAATGTAAGAATTTATGATAACGCAAAATAAATCTCTTGATAATATTGTAATGAAACTAATAAATTAAAAGCGCTTGAGACTTTGAACAGTAAAGGTTATAAAGAATTTTTTAAAGCAAACTTCTCCAAAAAAGCTCAAAAATCTTTTTTTTTTATATAGGTCACAAGTCTAATGTTTTTTTTTGGTTTTAGTTTTAAAATAGTCCTCAATTTTTCCATAAACGAAAAAATTAAGACACATGAGGAATAAAGTAAATTTCAGTAGATTTTTATGTAATGTCCTAAACGTCTCTACAAATGCTAACAGATTTTTAATTAATGTTCTCTAGGCTATAATGAATGAATTATTGATCCATATTTTCAAAAAACTATTTTAAAAACCACGGAAATAAAAAAAGAATCGGCAAGGGTAAAGAATCGAAAAAAGGCAGCAATTTTTAGAATAACTTTTTTTTGAATAAATTTTTTTGATTTTCTTGTGTATTTTTACCAGTAATATGTCATTGGAGTGACATGAATGAAACCTCGGCAGAGATAACGTTGCATCAACAAAAGTTCTGTGTCCATCGAGCTCTGTAGTTGTTTTTGTTTTTCAATTTTTTTTATTCCGCGGAAGCACAACAATCGCTGAACTGTCAAAAAAAATTTTTTTGTATTTTTTAAAGAAATTTATTGCCATAATTATCCTGAAAGAAGAAGTGACCTTCGAGAAAAACTCTCGTCAAAGGTAGGGCATTTTTTATTACAAATTTTTTCTATTGATCTGTTACTTATTAGTTCTGCTGAATTGCGAAAGGAGTGCTGAAAAACAAGCAAACCTTCTGAAAAAAAACCTTTTCAAGGAACGGCATGTTCCGAAAAGTTGCAGATCAGACACAGAAAAAGCGGCATAATTTTTTTATTTTTTAATTAAAAAAAAGAACGTTCTTTTGAGCTATGACTTAGTTCTATCGAACCATGAAAGGAAAATCCTGTAAGAAGGAACATGTCTGAGAAAAATCTTTTTTAATGGTGCGGTGTGTCCTCAGGAACAATTTTTACAGGGACATGAGTTACGTCGTCGAAAAATTAGTTTAAAACCATAAAACTCATTTCATTCCGAACTCAATTTTCGAATTTTCATTGACACTGCGGCGATCGTAGCGCTTCCGCGGAATAAGAAAGCAGTTAAAATATAGAATAACTCTAGAATTTCGTAGGCACAAAACTTGTTATCCAACATTATTTCTGCCCAGGCTTCTAATATATTTCAGGGTCAGCTAAAAAAAGATAATTTAGAAAAACACAATACTATGTTTAAAAAAAATTTACTCTGATAAAATTCATGACTTTCCACAATTATAAAATTTTTTTCGTAATGCATTTTTACCACTCGAAAAACCTGAAATTTTTTTCTTTATTTCTATCGATTTAAAATTTTTTGTTTGAAACTAGAGATTCATTGATAATAAAATATTGTCTACACGAAAAAAAAGTTGTCAAAACTATATTGACTAGTCTGTCAGTTTCGGACAGACCAACTTTTTTTTAAGATCTTGTCTACTTTTTAACAAAGAGCAGTTTTTCTCGAAGAAGATAAAAAAAGCCGTAGAATTTTTCAGACGTAGTCTAGGAACGAGTCCTAAAATTTGCAAGAACAGAATCGACGTCTTAGAGAAGCGTTCCATTTTTATTAAAAGTTCTCCAGATTCCCAAAGGTTTAGAAGCAAATACTTGCCGTACGAGTTGTCGAAAATGGCGCAAACTCCCAGTCAGCTGATGGCGTGATGCGCAGTTGTTACAGCGCACTGAGTCACTATTCGTGCCGTGGTAACGTTGATAACTTTGGAGGACAAAATGAATGCGAATTTATATTTTCTTTAGAAACTCACACATTTTCAGAAGGAAAATGTTTCTAATCACTTTTCTAAAAATTTTAAACCACCCTGGTAGAAATGGTGACAAGGAGCCGGTTGGATAACCCCAGTTTAAACCGGGCGCCGGCCGGGGATACTGGCCGGGATCCGGCTAAAAACGTCACGGTAAACTGGTCGGATTCCGGCTTTCATACCGGCCACAGAGCGGTTAAAAATGTTCCTTCAGCCGAGAAATTATTATCTTCTTTTGTCTTTTAAGGCTCATCGTAAAGAATACGGTGAACTTTAAAATTCAAATCAAGTTAACAAATTCTCGCGAGGAAATTGGCGTAGAGTTTCAATCATTGATGCTAGAATCTGCTAGCAATTGTTTCATTTTGGAAACCGCGTCTTGATTTGAGGTTAGGAAGGCAGAAAGGAACAAAATTAATACACAACACTATACTTTAATTTAAAAAAAAATATCTGCGCACTAAGGGGGGTTTTCAAATTGATTACTGAAATAAGGTTGATTTTAATTACGGATTTTAGTTGCGAACCTACAGGAGACGACGCGTGAGTGCAACGTGCATTCTCGTTCGAGGTGCGAAACTGAAACTTACAAGTGTCTACGCCGGCGCCAAGCGCAGAAGGGCCAGACGTGGCGGTAAATTTGAGAGTGTACAGATTAAAAATGATCTGAAAATAGAGGAAATTATAAAAATTGTAATAATTCTGATGTTGCACGTTGCAGAATCGATAACAGTTTTATTTAATAAGTTAAAACATTGGAAAACATTAATTTTTTGTTTTGTTTAAGAATTTGAAAAAGCTAATTTCTGTTTTACTGAACTAATAAATCTATAAATCATATTTTTCAAATCATAATTCATCTAGCACCCGTAAGTACAACTTTAATAATGTCAGCCAGTAACCGGCCGGCTCCCGACTAGGTGATTTGAGAAAAATGTAGCCCGGACGGGATCCGACCAGAAACGTTGTTGTAGCAGGGCCATCTGGGCCAATTTCTGCACGGGCCCTTCTTTTACCAAATTGTTTCAATAAAAAAAATCCGATGAAACATAGCCCTAATATATCTCACTGTCATCTGAAGGAGTAACATTACAACACAAGGCATCAAAATCATTTTTTTTACCCGGCAACACTCGAAATTTCGACAAACTTTTCGAGCGTGCACTCTCCCAGCGCGAGTTTGTGAAATTTTGGTTGACTCATTATACAAATTCTCTAACAAAGATACTATTATTTTCTGATATACTTTCGGCGCCATCCTGAAATGGTTGACACAGTCAATTAGTTTTTCAAAAAATAATTTTGTCCGTTCAGAGAACTTTAATCAGAAAGCTGCATGATAATAAATAAACTAAGGCGTTCATCAATCGACACAATAGTAGCTTTTGTGCCTGCAACATACATTTTTTTTCCAGAATTGGTATGAAAAAAGTGCAAAAATCAAGGATGTATGATTGGCAGAATCCGTGCGGGATTAGATGCCCCTAAATTCAATTATATTATTCTTAGTTTTCTAGTTCTTTTAGTGAAATAAAATAAAACAGTTGACATTTAAAAATTATTTTTTTTTCTTCTAGTAAAAAAAAAAAATATTGGCGATTTCCATTTGCTTGAGAGTCCATTTTTTATGTTTTATATCTATGAGCAACTTCAAAAGTGTTTAAACATTATATTTCAGTATGAAAAAAAATATCACGCGAAAGAGAAAACATGATCATCTTCGCTTCTAAAAAAGAGTGAAGGAAAACAAAATGGGCTTTACATAGTTGCCATTCACAATTGCTTCAAAGCACATTTTTTAATCTTTTAGAGTAACGAAAAACATGAAAGGTATTTAGAAATGATTTTTTTTTATAATAAAAGATAACATAAAGCAGAAAATATAAATTTTGTCCTCATGACCCCTGAGTAAGACGGTGGAAAATCAAAACGGGCTTTACCTAGTTGTGATTTTCCATTATTTGAAGGCACATTTTTTCATGCTTCGAATCTTTAAAAATCTTTGAAAGTGTTTAAATATAATCTTTTATTCTAAAAAACATCGCATGAAACAGAAAATATAAGTTTAATCCTCCTCATCATGTCTTTGAGTAAAAGAAAAAAAACAAAATGGGCTTTACCAGTTGTCATACTCATTTCTCAACAACCACCTCAACTTTGACCATGTATTCGGGCAAAATGAAAAATATTTTGTTTACATGTGTCTAACATTTATCGATAGGCTGCAACCTAAAGTAATTGACTTAAAAAAAAAAAAAAACGATTTTCGAAAAAAGTGGGCTTAACCTAGTTAACTATATTTACCTAGTTATATTCTCTAAATTTAACTAATCAAATTCCAAAATTTTTCAGAAATTGGCGAACGCACTTGTTAAATGTTTTGCTCAAACATAAAAATTGCCCATGCCTGAAATATTAATTATACTCGTACTTTTTCAAGGTTCTAATAATAGGGTGGTCCAAAATTTTTTTTCTAAATTTTTATGAATAACGCCCGGAAATTTGTTTGAATCCACACAAAAATGAATGCATTTTCTTTTTGAAAAAAATGATATTTAGAGATGGCGCAAGCCCCATAAAGTTTAACACGTATTTCCCCTAAGAAAAAAAAGACGTTTTTGTAAATTTTATTCATAATCCTCAATATTGGCTGAATCGAATTGAAACTCAGCACTTCTCTTCACAATTAGCCATAGAATACAAATAAAATATCACCCCCGTAAGTCTGTCTTATAGGGTCCCAATAGAACCCCATAAGTGCAAAAATGGGTGTTGCGAGTTTTTGATGCTAATTATGATTTTTTTACATTTTTTTCAATGCAAATTGTTTCTAATACATGTAATACTACTTTGCTCTGATCATAAGATGTTGAAAGAAATTGTTTGAACAATTTACTATTGTTTGAACAATTTACTATTGTTTTTAGCAATTTTCTCTTAGAATGGAAATAGAAAGTCGCGATTTTTTCACAAATTTTCCACTTATTATCCAATTTTCAATTAGAGGGAGTTTTTTTAATTTTAACAAACATGATTGTTTCAACAATTCATGATTATTTTTAATAACATTCTCTTAGAATAATGCTAGAAAATGGCAGTTTTCTCTGAAATTTAAAACTTTGTGTTCACTTTTCACTTGAAGTGAGTTAAATAATTCATTAAAGTTAACAAAATTATTTGTTTGAACAATGTATTATTAATATGAATAATATTCAATTTGAATCACATTTGTCTACTTTTCACATAAGGTGAGTTTAAAATCAATTTAATTGACCGTGAATAATTACTTAAACAAATTATAATTGTTTATAACTATCTTCTTTATCATTGCAATATGGTTGCGGTTCCTTCTGAAATGTTTAACTTTTAACTCACTTTTTGCTTACATTAGTAAAGTAATAAATAATGCAGGTTAACAAACATAGTTGTTTCAACAATTTATAATTGTTTATAACTATCTTCTCTTAGATAAGTGCTAAAAAGTCGCGGTCTTTTCTGAACTATCAAACTCTTTTCCCACTTTTCACTTACTGAGGTAATAATTAATGCAAGTTAACAAACATGCTTATTCAAACAATTGATTATTGTTTGTAACTATATTCTCTTAGAGTAATGCTAGAAAGTTGCTTTTTTCCTGAAATCTTTAGTTTTGCTTTGACTTTTCAGTTGTGAACAAATAATAAGTGAACCTCAACAAGAATCATATTTTAAATAATATTTTACTTTTCCATCTGAATTATTTTTGCTCTTTTCCCAATGTTTAAACAAATTAATTTAAACAAAAAAGCTTCATTACACAAGAGAAAAAAACGAACAATGAAATAATTAGGAGTACGTAGGCGAACTAGGTGTGTGAATAACTTGTAAAAGGTTTCTTTCAAATTACAACAAGAAGTTTATTGCAAAAACAGATTGTTTAAAATATGTTTCTCTAGAATGTTTATTTATCATTTGTTGATAACTAAAAAGGCAAAGCAAAGTTAAACATTTCTGAAAAAGTTGCAACTTTTTAGCACTTATCTAAGAGTGAATAATTATAAAAATAATAAATTGTGTAAGCGAATATTTTTATCAACTTGCATTAATTATTGTCTTACTAAGTGAAAAGTGCGCGAAAATTTAAAAATTTCAGAAAGAGACCGCAACTATCGGGCATTAATATAGATAAAGATAGTTATTAATTATAATGATTTGTTTAAAAAATTATTTTTGCGCAACTTTAATGATTATTGAGTCACTTTAAGCGAAAAATAGACAAATAGTTGAAAGTTTCTAAAGAAACCGCAACTTTCTACCATAAAGCGAAAAGAATATTATTAACAATAATAATAAATTGTTCAAACAATTATTTTTGTCAACATGAATTAATTTCAACTTCACTTAAATTAGAAAGTTGAAAAAAGTTGAAAAATTCAGAAAAAAAGCAACTATCTGGTATTAACATAGAAGATAGCTATAGAAAATAATAATTTGTTCAAACAATTATTTTTGCTATACTGAATTGCATAATGACTCACTCCAAGTGAAAAGTGAACAAAAAGTTGAAAATTACAATAAAAACTGCAATTTCTAGCATTGCTCAGAGATAATATTATTAACGATAATAATAAATTGTTTAAACAATAATTTTTGAAACTGAATTGAAAATTGGACAAAAAATGGAAAATTTTCGAAAAAACCGCGACTTTCTATCTCCATTCTAAGAGAAAATTGCTAAAAGCAATAATGAATTGTTCAAACAATTTATGTCAACATCTTATTATCAGTCTAAAGTAGTGTTTTATGTATAGGAAATAATTTGCATTTAAAAAACTGAAAAAAAATCATAATTAGCGCTAAAAACTCGCGAAACTCATTTTTTCACTTATGGGGTTTTTCGCGACCCTGTAAAACAGACTTATGGGGGTGATATTTGAAAAGTAATATTTTATTCAAATCATTTTTTAAAGAAACTCTTTCTTTTTCGTGAGTACATATATTTCTTTGAAATGTGACAGATATTTGAAATATTTGTTTATAATATTGGATGGTAATTTTGGCTTTAGGGTCAGAATAAATAATTCAATTAATTTTTAATTGAACCAAACGTTTCGGCGCACAATGGTGGCCCTCATCAGTGGTTAAATTTTATTCTGGAAAAGACAATTACAAAAATTCTTATAAGGGACGTAGTGTAAAAAAGTAGTTTAAATAAGAAAATTATTTCAAATTTGGTTTAGTACAGTCTTGAATGTCTTTGGTAATGTTTGCAAAAATTTAAAATGTGTGTTGCCGTTCAATTAAAAATTAATTGGATTATTTATTCTGACCCTAAAGCCAAAATTACCATCCAATATTATAAACAATTATTTTCATCGAGGGTCAATATAATCTCCCCACTGAATATTTGAAATATATTTCAAATTTTCTACATTGATCATATTAAATGTAAATTTTCGTTGAAGTAGTTACTGAGAGCCTTTTTGTTTTAATTAATATTGATATTTATATTTATTGTTTGTTCCTAACTGAAAAGTCAAAGAAAAGCCGAAAATCTCAGAAAAATCCGGAACTTTCTAGCATTACTCTAAGAGAATATAGTTAAAAACAATAATAACTTGTGTAAACAATTATGTTTGAAAAATTGAATTATTTATTACCTCGCTCCATGTGAAAAGTTGACAAAAAGTGGTAAATAAAAAAAAGCAAATATCCAGCATTAAGATAGAAGAAGATAGCTATAAACAATCAAAATTTGTTTACAAAATTATGTTGGTTAAATTTGATTCATTATTATAACACTCTGAGTGAAAAGTGGACAAGAAGTTTACAATTAAAGGAAAACTCGCAGGTTTCTAGCTATTATCTAAGAGAAGATAGTTATAAACAATAATAAATTGTTTAAGAAACTATGTTTGCTAACTTGCATCATTTATTCCTTTACTGAGTAAAAATTGGGTAAAAAGTTTAAAATCTCAAAAGAAACCGCAACTATCTAGCATTAATAGAGGAGAAGATAGTTATAAACAATAATAATTTGTTCAAATGATTATTTTTTCACAAATTGAATTAATTATTAACTCACCCCAAGTGAACAGTAGACAAATAGTCGAAAATTGAATTCAAATTAAATTCAAATTATTCAAATTGAATATTATTAACAATAATAAAAAATTCTTTGAACAATTAATTTGGTTAATTCTAATTATTCACCTCACTCTAAATGAAAATTGGACAGAAAGTAGAAAAAAATGTAAAAAACCACGACTTTCTAACTCTCTTCTTAGATAAAATTGCTAAAAAGAATAATAAATTGTTTACACAAATTATTTGAACATCTAATTATCAGAACAAAGTAGTATTTCATGTATTAGAAACAATTTGCATTGAAAAAAATGCAAGAAAGAATCATAATTAGGGCCAAAAACTCGCAACACCTATTTTTTTACTTATGGGGGTTTTTTGGGATCCTATAAAACAGTCTTATGGGGTTGATATTCAAAAAGTAATATTTTATTCGTATTCTATTCTATTCTATTCCCGAATCGGATAGTGTCACGCCTACCCTGAAAGGGAAATGGCTTAATGGTATACTTACTTATTTACTATGGCTGATTGTGAAGAGAACTGTTGAGTTTCAACTCGAATCACCTAATATTGACGAAACTGAATAAAATTCACAAAAATGTATTTTTTCCTCATGGGAAATACGTGTTAAACTTTATAAAATAACATAAAAAAAAAGACTTTTTTTTTTGGTGTTTTCGAACGAATTTCCGGGCGTTATTCATAAAAATTCGAGAAAAATATTTCCAATGCATTTTTGGACCACCCTATTCTAATACACTACTTTTTGCTTCCTCATAGAGGAAGCTTTGTAATGGTAACATTTACCAAAAATTTTTAATTCATTTAATTAAGCCTTCCTCAATTTGAAAATGTCTAATACAATGTTCTAAGCAATTGCGAAGATGTGTGTGTGTGGATGGATGGGTGTGTGTGTGTGGATGGGTGCGTGTGTGGATGTGTGGATATAATAATAATATTTTAAATATCGGTTTTTTATAGTAAAACATTCTTCATCAGCATAATTCAAAGTTGATGCAAGAACATCAAAGATTCCTTGGTTTGAGACGAATCGATTGACCTATAAGATTAATACATTTTATTAAAGAGTAGGGAAGTTATGGTTATTTATATATTTTGAAAATCGGTTTTTCATAGTAAAACTTTTTTCATTAACATAATTCAAAGTTGATGTGAGAACAGAAAAGATGTTTTGATTCGAGGCGAATCGATTGTTCTATAATATCAATAAATTTTGCTGAAGAGTACGGCAGCTATGGTAATGCATAATATTTGAAAATATGGTTTTTTATAGTAAAACCTTTTTCTTCAACATAATTCAAAGTTGATGCAACAATATAGAAGATTGCTTGGTTCGAGACGAATCGGTGGACCTACAGCATTAATACATTTTATCAAAGAGTAGGAAAGTTATGGTCATTTATGAATTTTTAAAATCGATTTTTATATCAAAAATTTTCTCATTCTCATAATTTAGAGTTGATGCGAGAATAGAAAAGTTGTGTTGATTCAAGGCGAATCGATTAACCTATAGCATTGATACATTTTCTTGAAGAGTAAGGAAGCTATGGTAATGCATAATATTTGAAAACACGATTTTTTATAGTAAAACTTTTTTCACTAATCACACAATACTACCAGGTATCAAGTTGATGCGGCAAATGGATCAAAAGGATGCAACGTTTGTCATGATCAACTTGATTCAAATTTCGAGATCAATTACCTGTCCTAAAATTTCAACTACTCAAAACATTATAAAATTATTTAAACCTCTCACCTGAATGATGATCAATTGTTGACGATCGTTTAAAATTAAATTGTTAATCAAATTTTGAAAAAAGAAATCATTTACTTAGCTCCGTTTATTTAAGTTTATGATTACTGAGGTTGTGGATGATTGTTTACAAATGTCAGCAAATTTGATCAAGGATCGATTATCGATTTGCAGAACTTCAATTTGGCAGAAAGGAATGTTTTTCGAAAATCTTCAACTGTCATTCTGTTTTATATACTGATGCTAATACGTCTTGAAGTCGTTCTCCTTAATTTTCATTGATCCTCTAAAGCGAATCATATTGAGTTTAAATTCTAGATCAAAATAGCTGCAACAATTTGATACCCCAAGTTTTAGTGTGAACATAATTCAAAATTGATGCAAGAACGGAAAAGATTCCTTAATTTGAGGCAAATCGAATGACCTATAATATTAATACACTTTATTGAAGATTAGGAATGTTATGCTCATTTATAATATTTGAATCTGTTGTTCCAAACAGAAAAACTTTTTTCATCTATATAATTCAAAGTTGATGCAAGAATAGAAAAAACTTTTTGATCATAAATTTTCAAATAGAATAATTCTGACAATTTTTATAAAGAAATCATAAGGCGACAGAACTTTACCCTTCCCTTTTCCAGCTCGAAAAATTATCATTTTGAATAAAAAATTTGATTTGTCTGATTTGTGTTTGTGTTTGAAAAATATTTTGTATTGTTTTCTAATTTTGTATTTTTTGTAAATTTCTGTTTTTAAATTGATCAAAATGAAGACTTTGGTTTGTCTATCATCAAAAAAAAAATAATAACTAAAGCTTCCTCTAAGAGAAAGCAAATACATTTGCTAACGGGAAGCAAAGTGCTCGTGAAATGAGCACCATATAATTATAAATATAAACAAAGTGGAAACACTCGAGATCGAATTCACAGCTAGTCTTCATAGTTCCAATTCCGATTTTCATAATTTTGTTTTTTTGACCCACCTCAACGTACATATCTTTCGTTCCTCTCGCAACTCGTCCTGGTTCAAGTACACGTGGAGTGCATGAAAAAGAAGAAATATTAATGGAGGGGATATACCAAGGGGTCGAAGGCCAACCACCCCTGGGGCCGAAGATGCTGGAGCATAACCGATAATTACCTTAAGCAGGAAACAGAAGGATGCATGCATGGAGGGGTGGAACGTGCACTTCTATAGTTCGCTCGGTCGTCCTTCCTGCCTCCTTCCTCCAACTGGCTTCATACTCCAGGGTTTTTCTTCTTTGTTTCTTGCTTCTTCATTCTTCCTTCCTTGGCTTGGACGGTCTCTTGCAGAAATGAATAGCGTGTGTTCACGGTAACTGCTCAAAGTAATGGTGGCACACGCCGTTACCACTACCTGTGCAGCCACACACAGATCTCCTTACAATAATTAACATGATTGCCATTATAGTAACGCGCCAGACCTACTTCGTAATGGACGACCGCTGGCCGCTCGCGAAACCCCTTTAACTATGGGTTTCAAGCAAAGAAAGAAAGATCGTGAACTCATTATCATTGCAGGGGAATCATAAAATATTCATTAAGGAGGTCTCATCCCCACCTACTGATATACAAAGTAGAATAGAAATTAATGACTGCTTTTAGTCATACAATTATTACAGAGATGAGGGAGATTATCGTGCTGAAAATTATACAGGGTTGCACAGGATTACGATTCTAAACTTATAAGTATTTTAAAGGCCTTTTCGAGGACAATTTTGTTTCAATTTTAAAGATCATACTATTCTAATTTGAAAAAGGAAAATATCTTTTTATGCTAGTTGCAATTTTCAGTTGTACTATTCCAAACCTAAAAAGAGAAGCCTATAAAATGAACCTATCCATTATCGAAACTAACAATTTCTTTAAAAATTCTTAAAGTAAGTTTTTTTGATATTCTCACACAGCGCTCTTGAAGAAATACTTTTCACAACACATGGTCAATAATAAAAATTATCAAGTGATCATTTGATCGCGTTGACAGATTGTCTGACAGATTGTACCAACTCAAAGCGATAAGTTACCATAAATTGCTGTTAATTTACCATAATTTAACATACATTACCATAACTATAATAAATTTCCAGAAGTTGTTGGATACTCTGAATTTCTCTGATTCGCTCTAACACGTTGTTCCAGCTCATTCTAACGGCAAAACGAATTTCAGCCGGACAGCTTTGAAAATTTGCCGGAAATTTAGGCCCTAAAAAATTACATTGAATTATAAGACAAAATAGTTTTAAAAACTTTGAATTTAATAATTTGTATTAATTTACTTCAAAATCAGCTTTGACAGCCACAACACATTATTATTGGATATTACTTTCTGAAAAATTTACTAAAAAATTTTCAAAGATAATCAAATCTAATTAAAACGAATCGTTCTGGCATTTTTCGATTTGCTAAGAAATTCCCGTCATTATCGAAATTACCCCAAAACAGCGAGAAGTTTCTTGTTAACAGTTAATCTCTCATTGTCAGTATAAATATTTCACCGTGGCCTCTGAAAATAAAAATTGTCTGGCCTTCTTTCAGTTTGCAAACATTTTCCCAGGTTATTGCAATTGAAAAATTGAAACTTAAAAATTAAAGAATTAATACAGGAGTTTGCTAATCTTCTCGAAAGACAAACATGAATTTGACTGATTTTGTTTTACGTGTGACGTGCATTTAGTTATTAGAAAGTAATGACTTATCGTTTGCTATCGCAAATACTCCTTATGCACAATCTGCAAAATACATTTCTGTCCTTATGAAAACCATCATCACTGATTTTTTAAATGAAATATGGTAGAATATTGGATTTTTGATTAATTCTCGGAAAAAGAATAAACAGTTTTTTTGGTTACGCGCTATTTTAAAGTTATGAAGAAATAAATTACACATAAAAATCGACGGAACAGATGCTTGGCGAAGGTTTTTTAGCACTACAAAAACTATAAAAGAAAGCAAACAAAATTACCATTGTAATTACCATTTGAATCATAACTCTTATCAATGACATTCACATTGACTGGATATAGATTCTTCTTCTCAGCAAATTAGATTTCTGTAAAAAAAATCACTGCCAGTTTCACCTTTCAAAATTGAAAAAATTTTAATTGTGAATCTTCAAAGTTTAATCATTCTGAAAACGTTGGAATCTTCAATCGATGAAAATTAAACAATCTTCAACTTTGTTGAAATACTAACGTATATTAATAAACTGTCACAATGACATGACAGGAATATTCGCGAGACAAAAAACACGGGAAAAGTTAACGGAAACATAGAAGCTTCAATGTGGAAAAAGCGAATGAATGAATTAATTCAAAGATTATTTAAATAAATAACATAAGAATTCAAGTTCAATCTGAAAAAAAATCCATACCTCCTTCCTTACATTAGTCCCTTCCTCCCGAGTGAGTCACGCCTACCCCGAAAGGGAAATTGCGTAATGATATAATTATAATGTTTTGTTTCCGTATTATGAAATGGATTTTTCAATGCATAATTCCGTGGACTCAATTATTTTGTTTATGCTGAATCTATGCCAGTTGCTTTTGTGTAGAGGATTTTCAAAATCTGAATGCAAAAGACTTCGGCCCTGGTAGTTGGGGATCTTAGCAAGAGTTTAGTAGACACGAGCCATTACCGTAGTAGCGAGTCGGATGGACTGTAATGGTCATTATGAGCATGCTTCGCTGATTGTGCATCGCCACGAGACCGGCAGAGGGCATCATCGCCGACCCGGAGACCCGCTAGTGTATACACCACATGGATATATTCTTTTATTAACCTACGCGCGACTCGCTCCGGTGACTTTCGTTAGCTAATTTAATACTGGTCACTGCACATCGCACCGACTACACGCCAAGATAATTTTGCTAAATTAAGCCACTCACTTAAGACTGGATTTCATTCTTCCTCACATCCCTTACTTTCTTTAAAAAATGTCAATGTCTGCAATTACAATTTAAAAAACAAAAGGGAGAAAATTATCCTTCAGAAAACTTGACTCGTGGATATCTTCATTGATTCAACGAGCCTCAACTGGGACCATAACCTGTTATTTCAATCATTTTCATCTCATAATCTGCATGTGATGTAGCGCGGAATCTATACAGGGGTAGGAAAGAGGAAGAGATGACTGTCGAATTTTGAAAAAGAAAATCGAACCATTGGCTGCTAGCTCGAAGCCTGATGCGCTACCACTATGCCAAAAACGAAGTCGATGATGAGTTATACACAGTCATCCGATAACCATTCTAGAACATTCTCGGAGGGCCCTGATGACGTCACAGAATAATATTGCGCAATTGTAAGAGCTGAATCCATGCAATCAGGCTCAAGATTATTCTGTGACGTCACATGGACCTGTCAAGAAAAGGACAGGAGTAAAATTAACGCGATCGG
>CAKNYM010050748.1:0-48026 GCA_932195095.1 Andricus curvator
CCCCCCCCCCCCCCCGTGACAGAAGTTTTCGTGGGACTGACGTTAGAGCTGGACTCTCCACTATACGGTGAATCACTACTTGACTTGGACATGATTTCAACTCGCAAAACAAATTTCGCGCATAAAGGTGGTAGTTGGGTGTACAATCTAAACATGAACAATACAAACAATAAAGTAGCCTCGGACTGGACTGAAACTTTGATTGACTAAATGCATACACACGGTAAACGTAAAGTTTGAGTTTCAGGCGATGAATGGAGACTGGGTGTTTGGAATGCTAGAGGAGTGAATGATCTTAAAGTAAGAGAACTACGAGAAACTATGCATGCTAGGAAACTAGATATTTTATGTGTACCTGAGACAAAGAAAAAGGGATGCGAAAGTAGAAACATAGAAAATGGGGTGTTGAAAAGCGGTTTTGAAATATGGTTAGGAGTAGATAGGGAATCACATGGTAGTCAAGGGGTCGGTTTGATTATGAATGAAAAAGCAAGATATATGTTCCAAAAACGACTTAAATACTTTTTTTCTCCCCTTTTCAGATAGTTGAAAAAAAATCTTTCTGATTGTAGGATTTATTATAAAGATACGGAAATATACGCTAAAGTAAAGGAATTACCTTCTTCATTTTAAATCAAATACAACTTTAGTCATTTTTATCTGAAGAAGATTGAACATAACATATGGTCGTGGCGAACTTTTGGGTTTCTATTATACGATGAACAGAAACGAGCGTGAAGCGCGAGGTTCACATGATGATCAAACGAAATATCGAGCGCGAAGCGCGAGTGTCGTGATGAGAATGTGTTCCTTAAGGTCGATAGAACCTTAAGTAAATTAGTTCATCTTTTTATGTAAAACTGACATAATTAAACCAAAAGCAGGTCATAACGATGAAGCTTTAACAGAGTATTAGCCCGCGAAGCGTGCACTAGCGAGGACACGAAGTGTGAAAACCTAGACGACAAATGTGTCCGAGCGCGCAGCGCGAGGTGAATACATTATCGAGCGCGAAGCGCGAGATAAACATATAATCGAGCGCGAAGCGCGAGATGAATACCCAATCGAGCGCGAAGCGCGAGATCCAACAGGTGCGCGCCCTAGGCGCGCTGAAACTTGCGAGCGAAGCGAGCCGCGCGCGAAGCGCGCTATGAGAATGTGCCCGCGAAGCGGGCGGATTTTTTTTTTTAATTTTCTTCCTTCCAATTAAGAAATAAATTGGAAACGAAAATTCCCTTTTCCAATTCAGAATCAAATTAGATACCAAAATTTTCTCCCTTCCATTTGAATGAAAATGTTAAAAATAAAAAAATTCCCTCTTTCGATTAAGAAAAAGATTGAAAGTAAAAAAATTTGAGTTTGAAAATAAATAATCTGCCCCGCTTCGACTCAGTTAAAATATTAATTAAAATATTTAAAATAAAAAAAATTTCCTTCTCTAATTCAGGAGAAAAATAAAAACCAAAATTTCCTCCCTTCCAACGCAATAAAAATGTTTTCATCAGAAGAAAAAATAAAATACAGAATCTGATCCCCTTCAACTAAATACAAATATTAATCATAATATTAAAAATTTTTAAAAGTTCCTCTCTCAATTCAGGAACAAATTAATTACCAAAATTTTCTTTCTTCCAATTCAGAAAAAAATTAAAAACTAACATTTTCTTTCTTTCAATTAAAAAATGAAGTGGAAAGAAAAATTCCCTTTTCCAATTGAGCAACAAATTAAATCCAAACTTGTCTCCCTTCTATTTGCATGAAAATGTAAAAAATAAAAAAATTCCCTCTTTCGATTAAGAAAAAGGTTGAAAGTACAAAATTTTCCCCTTTCATCATAAGAAAAAGGTTGAAAATAATTAATCTGATCCCCTTCAACTTAATACAAATATTAATCATAATATTAACAAAAATTTTAAGTTCCTCTTCCAATTAAGAAACAAATTTAATACCAAAAATGTCTTTCTTCCAATTCAGAAAAAAATTAAAAACCAACATTTTTTTCCTTTCAATTTAAAAATTAAGTGGAAACAGTAATTTCCTTTTCCCATTCAGAAACAAAATCAAATCCAAAATTTTCTCCTTTCCATTTGAGTGAAAATGTTAAAAATGTAAAAATTCCCTCTTTCGATTAAGAAAAAGATTGAAAGTAAAAAATTTTCCCCTTTCATCATAAGAAAAAGGTTAAAAATAAAGAATCTGCCCCGCTTCGACTCAGTTAAAATATTAAAAATAAAAAAAATTCCCTTCTCTAATTCAGGAGAAAAATAAAAACCAAAATTTCCTCCCTTCCAACTCAATAAAAATTTTAAAAATAAATAAAAATACTCTTTCAATCCAGAAAAAAACAATTAAAAATTAAACTTTTCAAATCAAATTAATTAAAAAATTATATTATTAACAGAGTTATAAATCACCAAAACAGATGGTAGTTTGATAAATTTTTTAATTTAAAATTTCTGATGCTTCGATTTTGTAGTTAAGTATTTAATACTAAAATTTGACATTTTTCAGGTTTTAAAGTCTTGATTTTTAATTTTAATGACACTGAAGAATGTTTTTTACCTGGTCAATTTGATAATATTTTATCTTAATTGCATTTTTATATAGAATTTCCATCCAAAATTCTCATTTTCTCACAGAAAATTTTTTCGAATACATTTTTTTAAATCCAAAATCCCTTTTCCAGGAGTTTGCACCTGTTCTGCGGACCATACCCTTACTTCCGATGGCCTTGATTGTATTGGATATGTTGAAAATGGTAATTTATAAATCGAATGTATATCGAAAAAATTAATTTTCTTTCTTTTTTATTCTTAATTAAACAGATTTAATCACAGGTTTAAACATTTTCCAATATCGGCACAAATAGCAATAATTACGAAAGTAAAAAGTAAATTTAAATTCAAAGGACAAAAACCGATACACTATTATCGCAATTATTGAACTAATTTTAATTATTAGAAATCTATAATGTAATTAAAATCTGACAAAATTTGTTTTTTCTTCTAGGCGTTTCGTCATGGAGGCTGAGTTCGATTGCTTTAATTATTGCTTCGTTGATTGCTGTCAATTAAAAGCAATTGACATTGAATTAAGACTCAGGTTATTAACTCGCATACCAGCAGTATTTATAAATGAATAACATAATTATGTTAATTTATTACACCAAAGCAATGCTAGTTTCTTCATAAATTATTCTATAGATAAAATTTATTTACATATACGGGCGATGCCCATTTGATCGCTTAGGGATCGCCAGACGCTGCCATCGACCCTTGTCTTTGTACTAATGAGGAATAAAATAAGAAACATAAATTTTTTTATTTTTCAATTAGTAATTTCGAAATTTTATACTCGATATCTACGTTTTTTGGTGATTTCAACGATTCCAATTTTTGAAATTCCACAATTTTAGGCCTCTAAAATTTGAAATTATTTTTTTTAAGTTCATTGTTTTGAACTTATTCTGGATGCAGTTAATTAAAAAAGTCTTTAAAATTGATATTTCACGATTTCGAAGAATTTAAAAAACGAGACAATTTTTTGGGTTTGAAATTAAAACCAAACAGTCCAGGATATTTAAATCAAAAATTATTCAATTTAAAACACTAATTCTTGGTGACTGAAATTTTTTCAGTCTTAATTTAATTGAGAAAAATTTAATATTTACTAATGTTAAATTTTATTATTTAACTAAAGCCAGACATATTCAGCAGAACTAAAATTTGTATTTTGACATGAGCAAAAGTAACTTTATTGTCAAATAATAATCAAGTTGTATTTTTGCAAAAGGTGAAAAATTACCATTTTTCAAATTTCTTTATTGCATTATTTAAATTTAGAGAATTATTTTTAAAAACTAAAACATACTCAAAAAGATTGATTTTGAACAAGAAATATAAGAATTACATAATCAGTTAAAATAATTAATTTTCAACCAAGGAAAATAGAATTTTCAACAACAAAAAATCAATTTTCTAACAAAAATGAAATAGCTACATTTTTAGTTAAAAAAATTCATTTTCAGCGAAAAAGAAAAACGAATTTTCAACAAAAGAGTGAATTTTAAAGTGAAGAAATTAATTTTTAACTAAGATAATCTAAATTCTAATCTACATCTAAAAAAACTGAAAAATAAAAAAAAATTTACTGAATAATCTACCAAAAAATGACAAATTTTCAGCAAAATAGATGAAATTTTAACGAAATAGATAAATTTTTAAACAAACAGATCCATTTTCAACCAAGCAGATTAAATGTCTAAAAAAATTTTGGACAAAAATTGGAATACTTCAATTTTCACTATAAAAAATTAATTTTTAATCAAACAACAACTAATTTTCACCTAAAGGAATAAATTTTTCGCCAAAAAGATTAATTCTCTACCAAAAAACATGAATTTTTAACAAAATGAATCAATTTTTAACCAAATTTTGAATTTTCAAACGAATATTCAATCTTATAGTTGAATTTTTCACCGAAAAAAGGAATTTTTAACCAAAAAGATAAATTTTATACTAAAAAAGATTAATTTATACCAGAATACATGAGTTTTCAGCCAAGAACGATTTTTCAATCAATAATGAAAAAAATTGTATTCAGATTTAAAACCAAAACAATGCGATTTCTACCAATATAATTGAATTTTCAACCCAAAAAATACGAGTTTTCAATAAAATAAGTGAACTTTCAATTTAAAAAAAAAAAATAGGTTTTCTAGAAAAAATGGAATAGTTACACTTTCAGTCAAAACATCCTTTTTAGGCAAAAAATCTTCAACAGAATAGTTATATTTGTAACCAAAGAAATGCATTTTTAATTAAAATGATAAATTTTTAAACCAAAAAATGAATGTTTAACCAAATATTTGAATTTTCAACCCAAAAAGTGAATTTTCAACGAAGTAGATCAGTTTTCGCCCAGACGAATTTTCAACCAAGAAGATTAAATTTCTATCAAAAAAGATTAATTTTCAGTTAAAGAAATTAATTTTCAATAAAAAGAACTAATTTTCAACTACAAAGTTTAATTTTCTACTAAAAAACATGAATTTTCAAAAAAAAAAAAAATTGAAGTTTCAAAGCAGCATTCAACCTAATATTTAAATTTTCAACCAACAAAGTTAATTTTCTATCAAATAAGATTAATTTCTACCAAAATACAAGAATTTTCAACCAAATTTTGAATTTTTAAAGGAATTTTTAACCTAATAGTTAAAATTTTAATTAAAGAAATCAATTTTGAAATAAAAAGCTGAATTAGTCACCAAGAAGATTAATATTCTACCAGAAAATAAAAAGTTTCAATAAAATACATAAATTTTCCAAATAGTTGAGTTTTAAACTAAAGAAGATAAATGTTCAACCAAACATGTGATAGTTAAATTTTCAGTTAAAAAAATTCATTTGAAACAATAAGAAATTTCAACGAAGTAGTTGAATTTTAAACCAAAAGAATGATGAATCATTCGAGCACGAACTGATTTAAATACCCTGTAAATTACCGATTTTTCCGTTTTTCTTTCAAAGAAAAAAATGAATTTCTAACAAAAAAATGAACTGGCAAAAATTAACCGGCTGTAGTAAGTTATGCTTTTCAAAATTATTATTTGAAAGTAAATAATGCAATGAAAATATAGAATAATGGTTATTTTTAATTTATTGTAAAAATACCATTTTAACGTCATTTCAAAAAAAATTTTATTAATTTTATTTTATTAATGGTATACTCACAATGAAGTTACTTGTGCTCATATCAAATATAAAAATGGTTAAATTGGTGAAATAAAAGTTTACGTCATAGATCTTGAATTTTTCTCAGTTCAATCATGCACATAAATGTTACAGTTTTCTTACTCTGGAACGTTAAAAATAAAAATTAACAAAATTTTGAAAAATTATGCCTGTTTTATTTTTTTTCGAAGAAAAAAGAGTAATTAGTGCGCGCATTGCACGCATAACGTTCTCGCATTTCTAAATTACTGATTACAAAATTAGAAATTTGGTACATTTTTCTTACTCTAGAACGTTAATTTTGAAAAATTATCCCTGTTTTATTTTTTTCGAAGAAAAAAGAGTAATTAGTGCGCGCATTGCGCGCGCAACGTTCTCGCATTTCTAAATTACTGATTGCAAAATCAAAAATTTGGTACATTTTTCTTACTCTAGAAGGTTAAAAATAAAAATTAACAATATTTAGAAAAATTATACCCGTTTTATTATTTTCGAAGAAAAAAGAGTAATTAGTGCGCGCATTGCGCGCCCAACGTTCTCGCATTTCTAAATTACTGATTGCAAAATCAAAAATTTGGTACATTTTTCTTACTCTAGAAGGTTAAAAATAAAAATTAACAATATTTTGAAAAATTATCCCTGTTTTATTTTTTTCGAAGAAAAAAGAGTAATTAGTGCGCGCAACGTTCTCGCATTTCTAAATTACTGATCGCAAAATTAAAAATTGTTACATTTTTCTTATAGCATCCCTCATTAGTTAAAGGATCCCCCTGCTGACAAGGTTCGGCGACAGCTTATGGCGATCCCTCAGCGCCTGGCGATCCCTCCGCTACATGAGGGGAAAGTGGGTAGTGGGGGTAAAGCAAGAAGGTAGACGGCGGTCAAATGGGCACTGCCCACATATACCTATGTTACCGGATTGTAAACAAATATTTATTTTCAAATTGAGTATTTAAAATACTTTGGCGGTAACATATAAATGTATAAAAATAGGAATATACGTAACGCCTAAAGTACAAATGGCATTTTTGAATAATTATACTTATCAGACTCAGTGACTGTTCTAAATATTTACTTGGAAATTAATTTTTGAAATTAAAAATACGAAATTTATTTAAAACTAATTAAGAACTATAAAGTCAGAGCCACGACGAATCACGTACAAACCAATATATCAATGTCTAATGTCTTCCACTTACAATTTATGTATTTTAAATGACCGGTGATTTATTTGTAAATAATACATATGTAATATATATAATATAATTAGTTTCAGTATCACTATTAATGTATAATTAATCATTATAATATTATGTACAGTCATGAATATAGTCAATACTTGATATATATGGCCATTCTCCTTTAATGAGTGAAATAAATAGTTTTCTGTATTTACGTCTTCTTTTTTTTACCACTCTTCCTATTTGTTTTAAAATATCCAAGCGAGCCCTAGTGGAAAAATTTTTACAAAAAAGTACAGAAAACTAAAACTATTTTTACAGGAATCTATAAATAAGTACAGTAAATTACAACCAAAATTACAGGAAAGTACAACTTTGTTATATTATTGAGACGAATTTTGTGCTTTTTTTGTATTTTTATGTAAATTGTTGTATTTTATTGTAGTTTTAATTGCCTACACGTAAGTAAGTAAGTAAGTATACCATTAAGCCATTTCCCTTTCAGGGTAGGCGTGACACTACCCGATTCGGGTAGTGTTTCTAGGTGGATAGTTTCTTGTAGTAAATAACTACTACAAGTGTGGGCTCACCACAACCACGACAAGCCAACAGCACGCAGTATTCTCGAACGGTCACCCATCCAAGTACTAACCGCGCCCAACGCTGCTTAACTTCAGTGATCTGACGAGAACTGTTTTTTTCAGCGTGGTATCGCCGTTGGCAAGAATTTACAAAAAATTACAATTACAATAATCTACAGGTATTTACATGTTTTGCAGCCAAAAAGTTGTTCTTTTTCGACCTAGGATGACAAATATTTAGAATATTGCAATGCGATAATTTTAAATTAAGATGCGATCATGTATTCATGCTCGCTATTAAAAAAAAAGCTTCTATGTTTAAACTTTAAAGAAATGGTAGAATTCTAAAAGACAATGATGAATAATCATTATTAAACAACAAAAAACCATACATTTGAAGTTTTTTTTCTCTCAAATATATAGCAATCGATTGGACACCATATATGTCATTTAAAATCATGTAATTGCAATGTTCTCAATACCCGTGGAGAAATTGCCCAATTTGATCCCGATTCCCGACGTGGCCCCGATCGGGTTAGCCCAATGCGGCCCTGATCATGGCTACTGTTGTGGTCCTGGTCGGGGCCACATCGGGCTACCCTCTGTTAATTCATAGTTAATTTAAAAATTAGAATTAATTAAATATAAAATCACTCCCTGTCTTAAATAGTGAATATTCAACTAATTTTTATTTCAGTCACTAACCTAAAGTTAATTAGTTGAATTTAACTTCTCATATGCAAAGAATATAAAAAACGAGAAAAAACTAAAAAAAGCTAGAATTCATTTGAACAAAATGTCAGAAAATGTATGTTTAGGGACGCATTAAATTAGTTGATAAATATACAATTATCAAGTTAGTATTAATTATTGTAGGTATTTTTTAAATCTGTTTAGAATTTATAATTATTTAGATTTGAACTTGCCGCGCTAATCTCGAATGTATTCGATTAGTCTTCCGTTCGATTATTTGGCAACGAACGGACGAAAGGAAGACAACTTTGTAAAAGTGACGAACAGAAAACAGATAAACCGGTAAAGTCATGTAGATAAAACGCTTTAAACAATTCTCAATTCACCTCGTTAATCATTTACGCATAGTTTTTAGACCGGGGTAAGGTGTTCATATCAAACTAGAATTATCCAGCTCTCTAAGATTTCCGACAGTGAACTTCGAGAAAGCGTCGACAACTTTTTGGCATTATAACCTCACTTTTTTATTATTTGCTTCACGTGCCAAAAAACTTTTCAATCAAGTTGTTGAATTTTAAAACAAACAAGATTAAAATTCAATCAAATATTAGAATTTTCAAGAAGAAAAACAAATTTTTTGAGAAGCAGTTGATTCTTGATCAAAAAAGTTTATTTACATCCAAAAAAGCAAACTTTTCTACAAAGAAAGCTGATTTTTCAACAAAAGAGTAAAGTTTTTGAGCTGAAGAGTCTAATATTATAGAAGACAGTGATTTTAAAATAAATAAATAAATTTTTAACAGAAAAGATCATTTTTAATCAAAAAGATACATTTTTAACAAGCTAGTTGTATTATCAACCAAAAAGTTGAACTTTCAACAAACAAGAATAATTTTATACCCACAAGGATATGACTTTACAACAAAATATATGAATTTTCAACAAGACGGTTGAATTATCAACCAAAAAGTTGAACTTTCAACAAACAAGAATAATTTTCTAATCAGAAAGACGACTTTTTAACAAAAAATATGATTTTTCTACCAAATCGTTGATCTTTCAACCAATAAGTTAAATTTTCAACAAACAAGATTAATTTTCTACCCAAAAAGACGACTTTTCAACCAAACTTTCAAAATTCCTACCAAATAGTCGAATTTTTATCTCATAAACTGAAAATAGAATAGTTAAATTTTCAGATAAAAACTCTGATAAGAAATTAACTTTAAGCAAAAATACCAATTTTCAACTAAATTTTTACATTTTTAACCAAAAAGGATAAATTTTCGACCAAGAAGGTTAATGTTCTATCAAAAAAGATGAATTTTCAATCAAAATACATTAATCTAACGACAAGTTTCAGAGTATTCTTGAAAATATTTATATAATGTTCAATATTCTTAATTAATTGTTTGCTTCTTTATTGAATAAATTATATTTTAATAATATTCTTATAAATAAAAATGAAAAGGGGCCAGATCGGGCCTTCCTTATGGATACCCCAGTCAGGCCCTGATCGGATTAGGCGTTTCATTTCGAGTCTGGCCCTAAATGGGATACCCGATTGGGGCCAGATTTTGTCCCGACCAGGGCCACTCTGAAATTTCTGCACGGGTATTTGTCATCCTAGGTCGAAAAAAAAAGCTTTTTGACTGAAGATAGAAATTGGACAATTGAGAAATCACGACCAATGAAAGTAAAAGGTTCGAACTCTTGAAGACACAACATTTTTCACTCGAAGTTATAAAAACTGAACCGCAAATTAAAACACTCAATGTGAAATACATACTTCTGAATTTTAATCTTTTGAAATTCGCTCGATTTTTTTAAAACCCTCGATAATTCACGCGTATAAAATGGATTTTAATCATTTTTGACTGAAATTTTTCTAATTAAAAGCCTTCAAACTGCAAAATTTTAACTTTTATACTTTTAATTTATAAATGTTCGAAATTATATAATTTAAGCAATTTTAAGCTAGAAAAATTAATTTATACATTAAATTTTGTTTTGAAGTCTTTTTAAATATTCTCTTAAAAATTTGGTTTAAACAAATAATTTTAAAAATCTCCAGGAATCTAATAATAATATGAAAAGAAAGATAATCTTGGACATTTTTTAAAAATCCTGGACAAGTAAAAAAAACTTCGTTAAAATCATCCAGATTCTTTTTTGACAATTTTGGAAATTTTATTAAATATTCTTTTAAAATTAATTTTTCAAACTAATTAAATTATTGTTAGTTTTTCTAAGAATTTTGATACGCATTTTTTATTCATTTAAAACCTTTTAAATTGCTTAAAAAGATTATAAATTTTGTGTTCGTAATATTCAAAAATCGACATTGTGTATTAATTAAATGGTTTGAAATGTTTTCACGTTTTAAATTATTTTGGAATCTTTTCAAAATTTCTAAATATATTTTAAACTTGCTCGATTATTTTCCAAATTAATAATTGTTCAATTGTTATTTATTATTCAAAAAAAAAAAATCATCTTTTTAAATATTCTCTTAAAATTAATTTTTCAAAATAAAAAATTATTTTAAATTTTCCCAGCAAACATAAGAATTTTTTTATTTTCTTAAAACCTTTAAAGATCAATAAAAAGCTTGAAAATTTTATTTCGAAATCTTCAAAAATCTAAATTTAGTTTTTTATTTTTCGAAATCTTTTCCAATATTAAATTAAGTTTAGATCTACTCTAAACCGAGCTCAAAAGTGGTAAATATCTCTTAAACTAACTCAAATTTTTTCCAAATTGATAATTGTTCAATTATTATTCATGCATCAAAATTCAATAATTTCACTTACATATTAAAAATTTGTTAAATAGAACAATTAAAGTTGTAACGTACAAAGGTTTAATTAAACACTCTGAAATATTAACGATTCAAGGCTTTCTATTTCAAACAATTCAGTTTAAAATTGTTCAGTTTTTAATATTTGATTTATAATTGCTCATTTTAAATGAAAAGTAAAATATGGCTAAAAATTCAAAAAAATGTCATTTTTAATTTAAAAATTTCAAATTACATGGGTTAAAAATGGAATATTTCAGATTAAAACAATATTTGAATAGGATTTGGAATTGAATAAGAGCGTTTAATTTGTTTAATTATCTAAGAGAGTTGTCGAGCTTGATTTTTAAATCAGGCTTTCATTTTTGTTATAAATAAACAAATATGACTGAAAAAATGACCATTTGTTCTATTTGATGTTCCTGGTGCTCGTCAATAACAAGAAAATTGTTGAAATCGCCTAAATTTCATAGAATAACATTAGTTGAAAATGTTCCAATATTATATAATAAAGAAACAAAAATTTTTATAAACAAATTACTTGTTGAAAAAGTGTTTTCTAGGATTTTCCATAATGTTACGTTTTTTAAGTTATATTGAAAGAACTTTGAATAAAAACAATATAAAGAGAGATTATTGAGATTATTATTGTTAATATTATAAACAAATTTAATTTACAAATGCATTAATCAGGCATTTTTCGACCGAAAAATGCGTTTTTTTCTATGTCATTTTTTTAAATTAGGAATTTTATGATAATTTCAGCAACATTCATAATTAGTTGATAAATTTTATGATTTTTTTAAAATTTAATAAACAAACGCATTAATCAGCCATTTGTCGCCAGAAATGTTCGTTTTTTTCGATGTCAACTTTTTAAATTGGGAACTTCATTATAATTTCAGCAAAATTCATAACTTTTTGATCAATTTTATAATTAAACTTAATAAAAAATGCATTATTGGGGCATCTGTCGACGGAAATATTCTTTTTTTTCGATTTCAGACTTTTTAATTGGGATTTTCATAATAATTTTAGCAAAATTCATAATTAGTTGATAAACTTTATGTTTTTTTAAACAAATTGAAGAAACAAATGCATTATTTAGGCATCGGTCGATGAAAAAATTGTTGTTTTTTCGATCTCAGTCTTTTTAATTGATCCACTGATCCAAAAAGAGTGTATCATAGACAAAAGTGGAAGAAAAAGGTCATTCTACTGGATCCTGAAGCTGCAGACTTATTAAAAGAATGTAAGTAATGAGAAACTTAAACTCAGAGGACTGAGATTGAAGAAAAAAAACTTTTTCGTCGACAAATGCCCAAATAATGCATAAGTTTATTATATTTGTTTAAAATATCATAGAATTTATCAACTAAGTATGAGTGTTAATGAAATTATCATTAATTTCCCAAAAAAAAGACTGACTTCGAAAAAAAAACAATTTTTCCATTGAGAGGTGCCCGAATAATGCATTTGTTTTAAAAAAATTTTGTTTTAAAATTTTTTTAAATTTATGGTAAAATTACCGAAAATTTCCGGAAATTTTCGGTGAATTTGTATATTACCGAAAATTTCCAGAAATTCAAGGTATCAAAAGGTTTTTGGAAAAAATCAGAAAATTTCACAAATTTCCGGAAAATGGAAAATTGCTAAATTTTCGGAAATTTAGGAAAAAGTTGGTAAATCATCTGAAATTTATGGTATCCAAAGCTTTCTGGAAATATTCCAAAAATTTCCAGAAATTTATGGAAAATTGCTAAATTTCCGGTAATTTATGGAAAATTGATAAATTACCGGAAATTTCAGGTAGCCAAAGCTTTTTGGAAAAAATAAAAAAATTTCCGGAAATTTATGGAAAATTGTTAAATTAACGGAAATTTCAGGTATCCAAAAATTTCTAAAATTTTCGGTAATTTATCGGTAATTGATGGTAATTTATCAGTAATTTATGGTAACTTATCACTTCGAGTTTGTCCAATCACTATTCACTACTCACAGTCAGTCTCTCAAGCGTCAAATCATAATGAAGTGAGGTTATTATTCCGGCAGTCCTGGAAAGTAAATCTGAATCGAAATGCGCAAGCGCAACAGCAAGAAAAAGTAATCTGGCTGGAACTGCGCATGCGCAGCAGCTAGGAAAATTCTTTTTATAACTGCTTTTTATCACGGCTTTGGAATTGGTCACTTCCCTATATAATTTATATAAACAAAAGTTTGGAACTCCCATAGGATCAGTTTTGTCTTCTATTTAAGCTGAAATTGTTATGGAGGATTCAGAGAATGAAGTTATCCAAAAAATTGATTTTAATATTCCCCATGCCTCGAAAAGCGAACATTTCGTGCGTGCGTTACAAAAACCTTTTTTTTCGTTCATTTTACAGATGAAAATTAATTGATTTAACTGAAAACTTAACTCGTACGTATTTGGTTCATAATTTATCTTCTTAAGTTGAAAATTCAAATATTTTGTTTAAAATTCCTGTAATTTATTGGAAATTTGAATTTTGTGGGAGAATATTCAATCCGTTTGGTGACTAATTTATCTTTTTGGTTAGAAATTCATCTATTTTTGGTAGAAAATTCATCTTATTGTTTGAAAATTGATCTTTTTGGTTGCAAATGTGTTTTTTCTTATTTAGAATTAATTCTTTAACTGTAACTGTTCCATTTTTTCTCAAAAAAATTTATATTTTTTGATCAAAATTTAATCTTCTCGGTTGAAAATTATACTATTTCGTTCAAAAATTACTTCAATTTTATTTAAAATTACTTTTTTATTGAAAATTACCTTTTTTATTGAAAATTGCAATTACTGTATTTTTGGTAGAAAATTTATCTTTTTAGTTTAAATTTCATGTATTTGGTTGAAAATTAATAAAGTTTCATCATTTTAGTTGAAAATTCACTTATAACTATTCAATTTTTTGTGGAAAATTTACCTTTTTGGATAGAAATGTAATGTTTTTCATTGAAATTATCTGTTTAGTAAAAAATGTAACTATTCTATTTTTTGTTAAGAATTCATTTCTCTCATTGAAAAAAAAAACTAGTTGAAAATTCGTTTTTTTGTTGATAGAAAATTCATCTTTTGGATTGAAAAATCCACTATATGATCAAAATTTCATCTTTTTGGTCGAAAATTCATCATAGTGATTAAAAAATAATTTCTTTTGTTGAAAATTCGTTTCTTTTTAGTTGAAAACTAATTTTTTAACTGAGGATGTAACTATTCTATTTTCGCTTGATAATTTATATTTTTAGTTGAAAATTAATTAATTTTGTTGAAAACTCGTTTTTTTTTTTTTTTTTTTCCAACTGCAAATTGAAATATTATATTTTTGGTTTGTAAATTTATCTTTTTCAGTTTAAAATTGAATTATTTTCTTTAGAATTCATTTTTTTTTTAATTGATTGTCTTAACTGAAAATTTAATTCTTCTATCTTTGGTAAAAAATTGATTTTTGCAGGGCTCGGAACTGAATAATGTGGCAGAAAAGTAACCAAAAAGAAAGATTTTTCACCAAAAAAGACGAACTTTTCACCAAAATTATGAATCTTCAACAAAAAAAATGTATGTTTAAGAAATTAGTTCAACATTTAACAAAATGGTGGAATTTTTTTGACTAAAAAATATGAATTGTTAACTTAATAATAATTAAAAATAATAATAAATTAATTTGTTAATTTAATATAAAAAACAGTAGAATTCATTCCAAAAAGACGATTTTTCAATAAAATAGGTTATTTTTCAACCAAATTGTTGAGTTTTTAAGCCGAAAAGACAAATTTTTACAAAACAGTTGAATTTTCAACCAGTATATATGGATTTTTGACAAAAAGTTGTCTGTCAACCAAATAGTTGAATTTTCCATAAAAACAGGGGAATTTTCAACCGAAAAAGACCAATTTTTAACAAAATAAGTACATTTCGAACAAAAAAGATGAATTTTCAAATAAAATTATGTATTTTCAAACAAAAGGGTGATTTTCAATCAAGAAGATTAATTTTCTACCAAAAAAGACGAATTTTCAACTAAAATGATGAATTAAAAAAAAAAGTTTTAACAAAAATTGTTCAAATTTTAACCGGATTTCAACCAAAGAAGATAAATTCTCATCGAAAAATATAATACATAGTTCGATATTTCAAAAAAAAATAATAATTCAATTGATAGCCCTTTTTATAGATTTTACATAGGAACTAATGATTATTTTATTTTTATTCCCTAATTTTCGCGGCTATAAAGTGCTAAAGTTACTGAACAAATTTGAATTTTTACATTCTTCAAAAGTTTATAAATAATAGATTAATGAATTAATTCATTTCGTTATTTTGAAATTAAATATTAATAATATAAATATGAATATTAATAAAATATTTTCAAATTAAAGAACCAAACTGTTTTGAAGAAAAATCGTCTTCTTTCTTTTAGTTGAATTCAACTATTTTTGATTAAAATTTATAGTTAAAAATTTAACTATTTTGTTGAAAACTTGTCTTTTATTTGTTTTTATTTTATTTTTGGTTAAAAACTGATCTTTTTTATTAGAAAAATTACATGATTTGTTGAAAATTCGTCCTTTTTCCTTTTTGGTTGAATTCAACATTTAATTAAAAATATTTTTTGGTTGAAATATCAACTATTACATTTTACGTTGTTTGATGAAGATTCATTTCTTCGGTTTGAAATAAAATATTTTGATGAAAATCATTTTTTTTTCTTTAAAAATTGATTAACTGAAAATTTAACATTTCCGTTGTTGGTTAAAAATTCGCCTATTTCAGTTTACAAATGAACCGTATAGATGGAAATTTATGTATTTTATTTAAAATTCGTCTCTTTTGGTTGAAAATTATTTTTCGGTTGAAAATTTAACTAATTTATAAAAATTCGTTTTTCTTTTCTTGAAAATTGATCTTTTTAGTTGATAATTTAACTATGTGTTTGAAGATTGTCTTTTTTTTAGGAAATTCTTTTTCTTGTTTGTAAATTCATTTATTTCGATTGAAAATTCATTTCTTTGGTTAAAAATTTAACTACTTTTTTTAAAATATTTTTTTTTATCAAAAATTAATTTTTTAGTTGAAAATTCGTTATTCTTTTATTAAAAATTTAGGTATTTTGTTGAAACCGCTTTTTTTCGGTTCAAATTTACTTTTTAAACTGAAAATTGAACTTTTTCATGTTTTGATACAAATGTTTTTTTCTAGTTGCAAATTCATTTCTTTTTATTAAAATTTAACTATTTTATTGAAAATTTGTTTTATTTTTTGTTAAAAATTAATTTTTGAACTTAAAAATTGAGTATTTCTTTTGAAGTTCGTCTGTTTTGTTTAAATTCAACTTTTTGTTGAAAATTCATCTTTTTTTGTTGAAAGTTAGACTACTTTGTTGAAAATTAATTGTTTTGGTTGAAGATTCATTACTTTAGTTAAAAATTCATCTCTATGACTGAAAATTCAACAATTCTATTGAAAATTTCACTTTTTTTGGTTAAAAATTAATTTTTAAGTTGAAAACTTGACTTTTTGGTAGAAAATTAATCTTCTTATTTAAAAATTCATCTTTTTGGGTTGAAAGTTCATTATTTTTGGTTGAAAATTTAAGTATCTCGTTCAAACCTCTTTTTTCTTGGATCATAATTTCTTTTTTAACTGAAAAGTGAACTATTTCATTTTTGGTTATAAATTTTTTTTGTAGTTGCAAATTCAGTTATTTCGGTTAAAATTTAACTATTCTATGGAAAATTTGTTTTTTTGTTGTTGTTGAAAATTAATTTTCGATCTTAAAAATTAAGTATGTCATTTAAAATTCGTCTTTTTTTTAATTAACAGTTTTTTATTTAATATTAAAATTTTTTGGTTCAAATATCAATTATTCAATTTTTTCTTGAAAATGCATTTTTTTTATTCAAAGTTATACTACTTTGTTAAAAAATAATTTTTTCGGTTGAAGATTCATTACTTTAATTGAAAATTCATCTCCATGGCTGAAAATTCAACTATTCTATTGAAAAATTCGCTTTTTTTGATTGAAAATTAATTTTTCTAACAGATTAGAAAATTTAAATATTCCATTTTTGGTTGAAAATGTTTTCTTTTTTATTTGAAAATTCACTTCTTTTGTTACAAATTGAACTTTATTGTCGGAAATTCAATTTTTTTAATTTGAAAATTGCACTATTCCATTTTTGGTTGAAATTTCTAGCAGAAACTTATTTTCTAGCAGAAACTTAATCTTCTTGTTTGAAAACTCATCATTTTGGTAGAAAATTGAACTATTTTATTTTTGGTTCAAAATTTATCTTTATTAGTTGAAAGTTCTACGATTTGGTAAGAAAATAGAGAATGTTATCAAAACACGTAATTTGAATTTTTCAGTAGAAAATGATGTTATGCTTATAAAATTCAGAATTATAGAAAAAGCTACAAGTAATTAAAACATTAAATTTTTTCTCTTCAAACTGAATGACTTACTCTTTTACTGTATTTTACAAATGAACAATAAACATTTACTAATAATTCGTATAGAAAAAAGCTATTTTTCACTTATAAAATTTGGTTGATGATTCATCATTTTAGTTGAAAAACCTTTCTTTTGTTCAAAATTTAATTATTTTGTTGAAAATTATGTTTTCTAGCTGAAAATTAATTGTTTTAACCGAAAACTTAACTCGTACACGTTTGGTTCAAAATTTATTTTTCTTAGTTGAAAATTCAAATATTTGGTTTAAAATTCCTTTATTTTATTGAAAATTCGATACTTAAACTTCTTGGTGACTAATTCATCTTTTTCGTTGGAAATTCCATTAAAAATTCAACTTTTTGGTTGAAAATTCATGTACTTTGTTAAAAATTTATCTTTTTTGGTAGGAAATTCATCTTATTGGTTAAAAATTTGAAAATTGATCTTTTTGGTTGAAAATGAGTTTTTTCTCATTTAGAATTAATTTTTTTAACTGAAAAATGTGACTGTTCCATTTTTTGTCGAAAATTTATGTTTTTTATAGAAATTTAATCTTCCTGGTTGAAAATTATACTATTTCGTTGAAAACTTACTTTAATTTTATTGAAAATTATTTTTTTTTACTGAAAATTTATCTGTTTTTGGTGAAAAAACTATTTGTTGAAAATCCGTCTTTTTTGGTAAAAGAGTACTCTCAATGTTGAAATTCCATCTTTTTGGTTAAAAATTCTTTTCTTTGGTTGAAAATGTAACTATTTTGTTGAAAATTCGTTTGTTTTTGGTTAAAAATTTATTTTACTAACTGAAAATTCTCCTACTTTATTTTTGGTAAAAAATTCATCTTTTTAGTTTAAAATTCATGTATTTGGTTAAAAATTATTTTTTTTTTTAGTTGAAGATTCATCATTTTTAGTTGAAAATTTACCTTTTTTGATAGAAATGTAATCTTTTTCGTTAAAAAATTATCTGCGGTTAGTGGAAAATTTAACTATTTTTTGTCAAGAATTCATTTATTTCATTGAAAAAAAAACTATTTAGTTGAAAATTTGTTTTTTTGTTGATAGAAAATTCATCTTTTGGATTGAAAAATCCACTATTTGGACAAAATTTCATATTTTAGGTTGTAAATTCATGATATCGATTAAAAATTAAATTCTCTGTTAGAAAATTCGTTTCTTTTTAGTTTAAAATTAATTTTGTTAACTCAAGATATAACTATTTCATTTTCACTTGAAAATTAATATTTTTAGTTGAAAAGTAATTAATTTTGCTAAAAACTCGTTTTTATAATTTACTTTTTTTTCAACTGCAAATTGAAATATTATATTTTTGGTTTGTAAGTTTATCTTTTTTAGTTGAAAATTGAATTATTTTGTTGAAAATTCATTTATTTGGTTGAAAATTAATTGTCTTTACTAAAAATTTCATTCTTCTATTTTTTGTCAAAAAAATCTTTTTTTTTATGAAAAAAAAATAATTTGTTGAAAATTCGTTTTTTTTTTGGTTGAACATTTACTTTTCTGACACTAACTATTCTAATTTTGTTTGAAAATTAATTTTTTCAGATGAAAATTCATGAACTTTGTTGAAAATGAGTCTTTTTTGATAGAAAATTAATCTTTTGAGTGGAAAATTCAACTATTTGGTAAAAAATTCATATTTTTGGTTGAAGATTCATCATTTTAGTTAGAAATTCATATTTCTTTGGTTGAAAATCTATCTCTTTGACTTGAAAACACAACTAAAAAGTGTTTAAAATATATTTAGAAACAGAATTTATTTCCCATTAACATTATTAACTTTTGACTTCTTTTATGATTTAAATTTACCACCCTTTCCAATTTGAACCGATGCATTTTCCCGCGAAGTTTAAACAATGTAATTATTATTAATGAAATTAGGAAATACGATTTTCGAAATCCTAATTCAAAATGCTCATTAAAATTCTCAAAGCACATAAAGGTTGAGCATATTCTCGAGCATATTCTCATGCTCGTGAGAATTTCTCCGAGCACTTAAACGCCCCTCCATCATCCAATCTCCCTTTCCATCCATGTTTTGTCGTTGCGCAGGTTTCTCTTCATATTAAGAAATCAGATCGCACCAAGAGGTTTCACGAGGATTTATCGATTCCTCGTACGCTGACATACACCTCACGTCTGTTCTCCTAATACCCGAGTGCGCCAAACATGCCGGAATCGAAACAGCGGGAAATGGGTGTTATGGGTGTTTCCCTCGCCCAATAAGGTTGATAAGTTGCTATAGACTCATCTCTCTCTCCCTCTCTCTCTCTTGCATCCATTTATGCTCTCCTCCTCTCCTTTACTCTCGGCCCGGGAGTTTCCGAACGCGTCAGCGCGGTCATAGTGAAAGACTGAAGGAGGGGGAACGCGTATGAATATTGGTTGGAGTCAGAGACCTCTTTTCACCTCCTGTTCTCCTGCAACACGTGTGCGCTAAACATCGCGAGACCAAAACCAAAAAGGGTTCTAAATTGTTCGATTAGGATTCGCAGAAAATAATAATCAGGAATAGGAAATGATGAGTTGTGTCTGGATTTCCTGGACTATTTTTTTGTGGGTGATTCTGAAACCAATCGATTTGGATTATTATATTTTCCAATTAGGAAAAGAAAATAATCCAAAATATTTAAATGCATTTCTACACGGAGAAAAATGGATGTTTAAATGTAGATGTTCAAAGGGTAAGATTGTTCCGCCTAACATGCAGATATTCATGCCAATCATCTACTATCTTTTTGAGATGTTAGGCGTAAAAATATTTTTATGTTAAACTGTAACATATTCAGATGTTAAAATCATCTGAACGCATGCGCATTGCGCATTCGAATTTCACGACTATATTTGACGGCTATATAATTTCGATTTTACAATTATGGAATATTACAATTTTTGAACATTTTCAAAGAATCAAAATTAGCTATCCTTAATTAAAATTGTATAACGACTTTTGCCTGTCTACACGACGGAACAATGTTCTTAAGTTTGAGGTTATATTGACTCGAACACCTTTGAACATTTGACACGTGATTTGACAAAATGATTCTGAATTTATAATGAAATATGAGTTTAAGTTACGTCAAATAGATAGAATTTTAAATGCAGATTACATATTATTCGTTCTCAGCTTACTTACCCCGTTTTTATTTTTTATTTTGAATTAAAAATATTAAACATAACCTCAGCTAGACTGAATGTATTATCTGATCGGCATTTCATACCCTGTATCTGTTTTTCGTTCATGTACGAAAATTCAAGTTTAGTTTTAAATTCACAAATAAGTTATCAATTAATTCCTTAAATGCTCAGAAATAAGTAAATTCCTCAAATATTTACAGCCGTTAGTTGACATAACCATACATATAATATTTCGGATATTTCAGGTTGAACATTTTGGATGTTTCAGAGTAACATTTTGGATGTTTCAGAGTAACATCTCACTTTTTAATATCTACAGATCCTAACTTTGAACATCTAGATTGCTGTCCTATAGTTAAACATAAAATATGTTAACCCTGAAGATCTAGATGTTACACTGTTAAAAAAATCTGATCGAAATTTAATATGCATGTGAGTAAAGTCATTTGCATATACCGTACATTAATCTTAATATACCATCATGTTGTAAAATTAATATACATGTATATTAAAGTCGGTAAAACAGAGTGCGTGAAAACAACAAGTTCTTTGATGCCTTCAGATCCTGTCAAATATTAAAAAATAAAGGAATAAGCTTGAATTCGTCGACTTAATTCCTACTTACAATTAAAGTGCAACGTACGGGTGGAATTTTTTCTCAAATTCGCTGTGAATGTTAGAATTTTAACGTGAGTACAGGTGCTTGGAGGTTAGATTTCTTAATTATTTGTTTAATTGAACTTTTCTCTTAAAAACCAGTGTAATTTATATTTATCTAGGAGCAAATATTATGTTTGATTATTTATAATTGAAAATTGCTGTCAAAATTGTTTTTAATTTGTGTAAAGTGCAAATATCTGACTTTTCTGATAAATGATCAATATGCGGTATATGAAATTTAATAAGATAGTCTCTTAATGGCGATTTCGTATACCTATATTTTAGATTTAATATACAAATGTATATTAAATGTATATTAAAATTGCAAACATTTTTAACAGTGTATACGTTTAAACATCCATTTTTCTCCGTGTAAAAATCGCTAAAATTTAGAACATTCTTTTTACAAAAATTTAAATAAAAAGATTATTATAGAAGAAAAAAAAAAAATTATAGAAAAGATTATAATAATTATCATCAAGAAAATAGAGGTAAAATATGTAAACTCAATTAAAAGAAATCTTAAATTTTTCATAATCAACAGAAAATGTTGCATATCTTTAATGATGAATAGGGTGACCAGGCGTCCCGGTTTTTGCGTGTTTTGAGAAGCGTCCCGGTTTGTAGTAAAATGTCCCGGTTTTTGTCGAAATACCGAACTTGCAAAAAAAAACATTTTCCTAAAGTTCCTTTTTTAATGTATAGAATTCCTGAAAATAGAAACAAGAATCCAACGACCAAATTTGGACAACCAACATGAAATGCTCATTTTGTAATTAAAAAAATTTTGTTTTTTTTGTTTTGACAAAAATAAAAGAGGAAAGAAAAATGAGAAGGCAGCCAACCAAATCCCCTCCTTCTCTTTTTCTATTTCTTTCGAATTATTTTCCGACCTCCCCCAAAAAAGGAACAAAAATTTAAGAATTTCAAATTAGATTAAAATCAAATTCAAAATCCTATTTAACGTCCAATACTCTAGTTAATGTGTAGAATTCCTGAATATAAAAACAAGAATCCAACGACCAAATTTGAACAACCACCATAAAATGCTCCTATTTTAATTAAAATAAAAAAAATTTCTTAAAAAAAAAAAATTTTTTTTTTTGACAAAAATAAAAAAGAGGAAAGAAAAATGAGAAGGCAACCAACCAAATCCCCTTCCTTCTCTTTTTTCATTTCTTTCTTCTTTATTTATTTTTTTTGTTTAGAAAAAGTTTTTTTTTAATTACAATATGAGAATTTTATGGTGGTTGTCCAAATCTGGTCGTTGGATTCTTGTTTTTATTTTCAGGAATTCTATACATTAACTAGAGTATTGGACGTTAAATAGGATTTTGAATTTGATTTTAATCTAATATAAAATTCTTGAATTTTAGTTCCTTTTTTGGGAAAAATAACAAGTTTCCTTTATTTACAACATAGTTAGTAGTTACCGCTGACATGCTTTTCATAAATATAAAAAAAGACGTTAGCAACCACTGTCAAATCGATTTTTCTCAAATTCATCAATTGTTTGATAAAAAATTTGGAAATACAATTTTTTTCCAGTTGAAATTAGTTTTCATTTTGCGATTTATTGGGGGGGGGGGGGTCGGAAAATATGTCGAAAGAAATAAAAATAAAGAAAGAAGGGGGTTTGGTTGGCTTCCTTCTCATTTTTCTTTCTTCTTTTATTTTTGTCAAAAAACAAAAACAAAAATTTCTTTTAAGAATTTTTTTTTTAATTACAGTAAGAGCACTTTATGGTGGTTGTCCAAATTTGGTCGTTGGATTCTTGTTTTTATTTTCAGGAATTCTATACATTAACTAGAGTATTGGACGTTAAAAAGGATTTTGAATTTGATTTTAATCTAATTTAAAATTCTTGAATTTTAGTTCCTTTTTTGGGAAAAATAACAAGTTTCCATTATTTACAACATAGTTAGTAGTTACCGCTGATATGCTTTTCATAAATATGGAAAAAAGACGTGAGCAACCGTTGTTAAATCAATTTTTCAATTGTTTGATTACAAATTTTGAAATAAAATTTTTTTTCTGTTGAAAATTTTTCTCATTTTGCGATTTATTTGAGGGGGGGGGGGTCGGAAAATGTGTCCCGGTTTGGTGAAACAGAAATCTGGTCACCCTAATGATGAAGATAGTTTTCAATTGATTCCTAATAATCCCACCAAAATGCTTCAAAACGGGACTTTCAAAATTTTAGACAGAATGAGAAGAAATAAATACTTCGGTAATAATATTGAAATATGTGATATTGCTACGAGTACTAATCTCTCCTTAGCCTATGGCCTTGTTAAAGCTCACAAAGCTGACTACCCTCTACGACCAGTTATTTGAACAATAGGTTCTTCAACTAGAAAATTGGAAGAATTACACAGCCATACAAAAAAAATATTTTGTTTGGGTCTGGAGGTCAGACCATGCTTACTATATGTTTTTGGGGTCGCTGAATCCGAATCCGAGGTCCAAAAAACCCCAGCACGTCAGGTTTCTGACATAACCGCAAAAAACCTTATGAAAAATCTTTTTCCGGGTCTGGACGTCAGACCATGTTTAATATATGTTTTTGGGGTCGCTGATTCCGAATCCGATCTCCAAACCCCCCCAGCACGTCAGGGTTCTGACATAACCTCAAAAACCCTCATAAGAAATCTTTTTCCGGGTGTGGAGGCCAGGCCATGTTTACCATATGTTTTTGGGGTCGCTGAATCCAAACCCGAGGTCCAAAAAGCCCAGCACGTCAAGTTTCTGAGATAACCTTAACGAACCTCATAAAAAAATGTTTTCGAGTCCGGAGGTCAGACCATCTTTATTTTATGTTTTTGGGGTCGCTGGAAAAATCGTCTCTTTTTCACGTCCCTGATGTGCTGGAGTTTTTTACACTACGGATTCGGATTCAGCGACCCCAAAAACATATAGTAAACATGCTCAGACCCCCGGACTCGGAAAAAAAGTTTTATGAGGATTTTTGAGGTTATGTCCGAACCGTGACGTAAAGGGATTTTTTAGACTTGGATTCGGATTCAGCGACCCCAAAAACATATAGTGAACGTGGTCTGACCTCCAGACCCGGAAAAAGATTTTTCTTTTGTGTGGCTGTCTTATTGAGTCAAATTATTAAAAAATCAATAGAAATCTCAAAAACATCAATTAAAAATAGCCATGCTTTCTTAAAACTAATTGACAATGTAATAATACCTTTGGATCACATATTTGTCTCTTTTGATGTAATAGCTATGTTTCTTGATGCTATAAAATATGTCTTTCATTCAGTATATTTCAAATTTAATAATAATTTTTATAAACAAAAGTTTGGAACTCCCATAGGATCAGTTTTGTCTTCTATTTAAGCTGAAATTGTTATGGAGGATTCAGAGAATGAAGTTATCCAAAAAATTGATTTTAATATTGATTTTTATGCAAGATATGTTGATGATTCAGTACTTAATGTACATAAAAAGAATGTTTACTCTTCTCAATTCTTTTAATAGTATACACCCAAGATTACAATTTACTGTTGAAATTGAAACTGAAGGAAAATTAAATTTTCTAGATTTGACTTTAATTAAAACCGATGGAAAACATATTATTACTGACTGGCATAGGAAAAATATTTTGTTCAGGAAGAACACTTAGTTTTCTCTCAAATCACTCTATTCAAAATAAGATAGGAATTATTAAAAATTGGATTGATAGAGCCCTTAAATTATTACATTCAGGTTTCCATGGAAAAAATATAGAACTATGTAAACAAATTATTTTTCTAAACCATTATCCTTTTGAGTTTATTGAAAAACATGCGCATAACAGAATAAATTATATTAAAAACAAAAACAATGATCAAAATAAAATAAACAGAGAATATTACACATGATCATGACTTCAATTGGAATGATATTAAAATTCTTTATCATGAAAAAATCAGAAAAAGAGAGAATTCATGGAGATGTTATTTATAAAGGAAGAAGGTAACAAGGCTATTAATTTAAAAAGGGATCTCTCAAGATATAAAAAAGTATGGGATAAAGTCATTAATTGGTTAAAGTAATTTTCTTTGACTAGATAATACACGGAAAAAATTTATCCGTGAAGAAGTCACGAACTTGTAGCTAGGTCTCGGATACGAGATAAAAAAATGAAACATTAAATCCTTATTTCTATGAGAAATATATGGATAAATTTCGAAGTTTCTTACGAACAGTTCGAATTTCCTACGAACAGTTCCTGAAAATTTCAGACTGAAATAAAAAGAGGAAAAATTTTATTTGTGCGATTTAATTTTATATTAATTTTTAAATTCGCAACTCAGAAGATTCGAACCCTCAAGACTGCTGACTCACCAGTTTCTAAAATCTAAACACATAAACCAGGAGTGCGTAAACACGCGCAGCTATCGAGGCCAAACAAAATAGGTATTATAAAACTTCTAGCCACTCATCCGACGAGCTCGAGGCACACATACGAGCGTACACACGCACCGCGCGTGTGTGCGTGGGCCACGTACAGGGAGACTTAGTTTCGAGTTCCTAGATTTGTCAGGCAAGCTCGTGAGTGCTCTGAGAATCTTTTCGCAATCACTCGTAATATCTTTGTAATTATTCACGTAAAAAAAAGTGATGAACCGTTTTAGAATTTTCACATCGAGATCGTCAATCTTTCTCAAAGTTCGTAGGTTATTTACGAAAATACATAAATATCCCATGAATTTTTCTCATATCCGAGACCTAGCTACTAGTTCGTGACTTTTTTACGGATAAATTTTTTCCGTGTAGAAAGAATTCTTTTTTATTAAACAATCAATTTCTCAATTGATATATTTGATTACATTAAACTTAATCAATTTTTAATTAATACTGATTGAAATATTTTCTTCACAGGTATATTAATTTTTTTTCGTACCTTTAGTTATTCCCTATAAATAATCCCTGATGAGGAGGTCTAAATTGGTCTTTGTCTTTCATTATGTTATTCTTGTCTCTAATGAACCGAAAAGTGAGGTTGTTTTGGAAGTTTATTTTTTAATTATGAATCTTTTTCTTGCTTGTTTTGCGAAAATTATTCTTGATAAAATGATTTCTTTTCAATCTTAATTAAAAAATTTTTAAATAGAGACACTAAACTCATGATTCTTTCCCATCTGCAGGGTTTAGTTATGAATAATTAAGGATTTCTTTAAATTGGGTTTACATAATTTCACCTCAATTTTCTTGAAAGAAGTCTTTCTTTTTATTTAAATTTTTGCAAAAAGAATGTATTGAATTTTAGCAATTTTTAGAAATGCATTTAAATATTTTGGATTTTTTTCTTTTCCTCATATTTCCTCATATTTTAAAATGTTTGAAAGTGTTTAAGAATATTTTTAATTTTTTTTTAAATTATTTTTTCAGAATAAAAAAAGCATTAAAAACTTTCCCAGGGATGTTGAAAAAAAAATTTCATTTTCTTGAAACCTTTCAAAATTCTTCAAATGGTTGCAAAATTTTATTTCCAAATCTTCAAAATCTACATTTTTTTTAAATTTTTTACAAATCTTCTCAATATTACAATTATTTTTTAAAGATTCAAACCTATGTTTCAAATTAATTCGAATGTTTGCAGATCTTTTTTAATTGCGCAAATTCATAAAAATTGCCTTAAAATTTTTCAGATTTTTTTTGATCGTTTTTTTAAAGTTTCTGAAATGTCTTAAAATGTTTTTGAATATTCGCTTAAAATTAATTTACCAAATAAAACATTATTTTCAATTTCCCAGGAACCTTAAGAAAATGTTTGTATTATCTTGAAATCTTCTTAAATCTTTTTAAATATTCTCCTCTTGTTTTTTAAACATAAAAAAAACATTAAAAACTTTCCCAGGGATGTTAAGAAAAAATTTTTATTTTCTTGAAACCTTTCAAAATTCTTCAAATGGTTGCAAAATTTTATTTCAAAATCTTCAAAAATTTACATTTTCTTTTAATTTTTTTAAAACCTTCTCAATATTACAATTATTTTTTAAAGATTCAAAACTATGTTTCAAATGAATTCGAATTTTTCCCGAATTTTTTTTAATTGTGCAAATTTATATAAAAATTGCCTTAAAATCTTTCAGATTTTTCTTCACAATTTTTTTAAAGTTTCTGAAATGTCTTAAAATGTTTTTGAATATTCGCTTAAAATTAATTTATCAAAATAAAACATTATTCTCAATTTCCCAGGAACCTTAAGAGAATGTTTGTATTATCTTGAAAGCTTATTAAATCTTTTTAAATATTCTCCTCAAATTATTTTTTAAAAATGAAAAAATTATTGTACATTTTCTTAGGAAACTTAAGCAAATTTTTTTAAGCACTTTAAATCTGTTAGAATTCTTAAAATTCTTTTTTTCAAAATCTTGAAGAATCTATATTATATTAAAAATTGTTTGAAATCTTGCGATACAACTTTTAAGAAAAAGGATATCTTGCTTCTAGTTTTAAAGTATATAAATTGAAAGATAAAAAAAAATTAAAATTTAATGTCGATTTTTAATGATTTCGAACAACAAATTTAGAAACTTTTTCAGAATTTTGAAAAATTTCAAGAGAATGAAAGAATATTCTTCAGATTCATATGAAAATTTGAAAAGATTTTTGAACATTTGAAAAGATTTTTGAAAATCCCAAGAAAAAATCCAGAATATCTTCAGGAAATTTTTTTAATTTTTAAAAGATTTTTGAAAATTTTAAGAAATATGTGGGTCCGTTTAAATGATATTAAGAAATGTTTGAAGTGTTGAAGTGATTAAAAATATATTGAAACTTTAAAGGATTTCCAAATATTTTTAAAAAAGAACGAATTTTGAAGAAATAGTTAAATTTTTCATTGAATAAATAAATTTTTTACTAAGAAGATAATTTTTAACCAAAAAAAGAAGCAAATATAATAGTTGCATTTCCAACCAAAAACAACGAATTTTCACAAAATAGTTAAATTTTCAATCAAAAATATGAATTTCTAACCTTGAAAATTACTGTTCTACAAAAAAAGAAACAGCGAATTTGAAAAAAATTTGAAATTAATCATATAATTAATAAAAAAGACATCAATTAATAATATAGATTAATTAATCACCTCATCTCTGCTTGTACATAAATCTTTCATAAACGGAATAAAAATTTCAGATTAAATTTTTTTTATTTCAAATACATTTATTTATTTCAACCTAAAGTTTTTACTTTTTCTGTCATAAAAGATAAAAATTTTCAACCAAATAGTTAAATTTTGAACCAAATTCTTGAATTTTCAACCAACAAAGATGAATTTCCAACCAAATGGTCGAATTAAAAAGAAAAAGGAATAAACTTGATCCAAATAATTACATTTTTAGAAGACAGTTGAATTTTCAACAAAGTATTTAAATTATGAACAAAAATTGAAGATTCAACAAAAAAAGGTACATTTTCAACCAAAAAAGGAAAAGGAAAATTTTCAGTAAAAAAAAACGAATTTCCAACAAAATAGCCAATACTTCAAACAAAGAGATGAATTTTCAACTAAAATGATTTATTTTAAAAAAAAACAAGATATTAAAAAAATATATATATTTTAGTCAAAAAAAAAATGCATCCAAACTGATAAAGTTCCAAGCCAAAAGACGAATTTTCTATAAAAAATTTAAAGTTTCAACACGAAAAAATGAACTTAAAAAGAAAAGTTAATTTTCAACCAAACAGTTGCATTTTTAACCAAACAAGAGGAAATTTCAAACCAAGATTAGTTTTTTTTACCAACAAAGATTCAATTTCAACTAAAAAGATCAATTTTCTACCGAAAATGGAAAAGTTACATTTTCAGTTGAAAAAATGAATTTTAAAACAAAAAAAGATCCATTTTCAACGAAATAGTTAAACTTTCAACTAAAGAGATGATTTTTCAATTAAAATTATGAAGTTAAAAAAAATTACTTTTCAACCAAACAGTTGCAATATTAGCCGAAAAAGAGGAAATTTCAAACCAAGATTAGTTTTTTTTTACCAAAAAAGATTAAATTTCAACTAAAAAGGTCAGTTTTCTACCAAAAATGAAAAGGTTACATTTTCAGTTAAAAAAATTAATTTTAAACCAAAAAAGATCAATTTTCAACAAAATTGTTAAAATAGTTAAAGAAGATATAATTATATATTTTCGTCAAGAAAAAAAAAATTCATCTAAATTGTTGAACTTACAAGCTAAAAGACGAATTTTCTAGAATACATTAGAATTTTCTGTCTAAAAATATGAATTTAAAAAAAAATGCATTTTCAACCAAAAACTTGTATTTTTAATCAAAAGAGGAAATTTCAACTAAAAAAATTAATTTTTAACAACTTTTGCCAACGAATGCTCTGTCCAAATAAAGGAATATTCGACAAAACTGCTGAATTTCGTAGAAAAAATTAATTAAAAAAAAAACAGAATTTTCCACAAAATGGTCATTTTTTCAACCCAAAAGATGATTTTTTCAACTAAAATAATAAATCTGCAAAAGAAAATGAATTGTGAACAAATTAGTTCAACTTTTAAGCAAAAAAGACCAATTTACAACCAAAATACGAATTTTCAACAAAAACGTTTAATTTTCATCCAAAGAGATAAATTTTCAACAAGAAGATTAATTTTCAACAAAAAAAAAAAAAAAATTAACGGAGAAGTTATACTTTTAATCCAGAAACTGAATTTTCAACCCAAAAATTAAAAAAATTACATTTTTAGAAGACAGTTGAATTTTCAACCAAGAGTTGACATTTCAACCAAAAAGTTATTTTTATAACCAACAAAGATGAAATTTCAACTAAAAAAAAACAACAATTTTCTACTAAAAATGAAAAAGTTACATTTTCAGTCGCAAAAATTAATTTTAAACAAAGAAAAGATCAATTTTCAACAAAATAGTTAAACTTTCAACCAGGGATGAATTTTTAACTGAAATGATAAATTAAAAAAAGTTACTCTTCAGTCAAACAGTTGTAATTTTAGCCAAAAAAGAGGAAATTTCAAACTAAGAAGATTAGTTTTCTACAAAAAAAAAAAGACGAAATTTCAATTAAAAAAATAAATTTTTGACAAAATAATTAAATTTCAACAAAATAGTTTAATTTTTAACCAAATACTGGAATTTTCTACTGAAGTGGATGAATTTTCAACCAAATATTCGAAAAAAAGTATTAATTAACCCTTAATTAATAGACCTGAAAAATTGAATTTTCAACAGCAGATATGTATTCTCAACGAAAAATATAATAGTTACTATCTCAACAACAAAAAATGAATTTTTAATAAAATAGTTGAACTTTCAACCTATAAAGATGAATTATCAACCAAAAAGACAAATTTTCAACAAAGATAATTAATTTTTTAACGAAAGAGACGAATTTTGAACATAATATATGAATTTCCAAACAAATAGTTGAATTTTCAACTAAAAAAGGAGAAAATTTTCAACCAAAAATGGAAAAGTTAAATTATCAGTAGAAAAAATAATATTAAAAAAAAAAGAATTTTCCACAAAATGGTCAAATTTTCAACCCAAGCGATGATTTTTCAACTAAAATAATAAATCTACAATAAAAAATGAATTTTGAACAAATTAGTTCAATTTTTAACCAAAAAAGACCAATTTACAACCAGACGAATTTTCTACAAAACAGTTCAATTTTCAACTCGCAAATATTACTTTTCTACCTAAAAAATGAATTTTCAACAGAAACGTTTACTTTTCATCCAAAGAGATGAATTTTCAACTAAAATGATGAATCTCCAACAATAAAAAATTTTTAAAAAAATTTAACAAAGAAGTTATACTTTTAACTCAGAAGTTGAATTTTCCAACCAAAAAGACGAATTTACAACAAATAAAGATTTTTCAGACAAAATAGAAAAAAAATCATCAAAATTTTTTAACTTTCAATCCAAAGGAAAAAAAAGGTTATTTTTAAACCAAACAGTTACATTTTTAACAAACAAAAAAAAACAGGAAATTTGAACCGAAAAGTTTTCTACCAAAAAAAAAAACGAATTTTCAGCTAAAAAGAAATTTTTTATCAAAAATGAAAAAGGTACATTTTCAATAAGAAAATTAATTTTCAATTTAAAAAAATTGATTTTCGATAAAATAGTTCAATTTTCAACCAAAGAGCCTTCAACAACAAAAAATACGTTTTTAACAAAAGTGGTTCAACTTTTTACCCAAGTAGTTGAATTTCTAGTTTAAAACCATCAATTTTCAATCAAAAATAGAATGGGAATTTTCAGTTAAAAAAATTAATTTTTCAACCAAAAAAAACGAATTTTTAACCAAAGAAATGAATTTTCAACTAAAATGATGAATCTTCACGAAAAAAATGTTTAACAAATTTGTTCAATTTTTAATCAAAAAAGTCTATTTTACAAACAAAAAGACGAATTTTCCTCAAAACAGATGAATTTTGAACTCGCAAATGTTAATTTTCTACCAAAACGACTAATTTTTAAGAAAAAATTTCATTTTCAATCAAACAGTTGCATTTTCGACAAAAAAGAGGAAATTTGAACCAAGAAGATCAATTTTCTACCAAAAAAGTTGTTCATCTTCTGAACTTTCAAGTAAAAACAATAATTTTTCAACCAAAAATGGAATACTTACATTTTTAGTTTAAAAAATTAATTTTTAACTAAAAAAACACGAATTTTCAACGAAAGAGATGAATTTTCAACTAAAATGATGAATCTACAACAAAAAAATGATTTTTTAACAAAGTTGTTCAACCTTCAACGAAGTATTTGAATTTTCAATAAGAAAACATTAATTTTTAACAAAAAAATCAATTTTCTACGAAAATAGTCAAATTTTCAATGCAAAAACAGGAACTTTCAACAGAAAAGTTGAATTTTCATTCAAAACTTTTTAACAAAATTGTTGAATTTACAATCAAATAATAACATTTTTAATTAAAATAGTAATCTTCAGGAAGAAGCATCTGATAAAAAAGAAATGAAAATAGAAATACAAGGCAAATAAATTACTAACAAGAATATCAGGGTGACCTCAAATTTCCCTAACTTTTTCCTGACCAATATTTCATTTTCCCTGACAATTAATATTCAAAGAGCAGAATTTGTATCTTGTAACATTTTGAAAGAAAATTTTTTTTATAAACGGAATAAAACAATTTAAAATTTCAATTAAAAATGTTCAAATTCAATATCTTTGACTTTTACCAAAAAAATTTCAAAATCCCATATTTTCACTGAACAATAAAATTCCCTGACTTTTCCCAGATTTCCACTCTCTATCAAATTGATAAGGTACAAAAATAACCACTGAACTTGAAAATACGTTCAAATATAATATAATTTATTATCTTCCAGTCCTATTATTATTTAATGTATAATTATTTCACGTTTTAACATATAAACTTTCAAGTGATAGTCTTTTCAAGTTAGAACTTCATTTGGAAAAAAACCTGTATGTAACTAGATTATTCTACAAAAGTAATATTAACAACATTTTCACTTTTAAATTAAAAACTATAATTTGTTCTAGGCACCAAGTTAAATTTGCTTAACGGTATGTACACTTTTTTTGGCCGCTAGGTGATGCAAGGCCAATTGAACACGCAATTCCACACACGCGTCCTTTTCTTCCACAATGCTGCGAATTAAAGTCGTCATTTTTTTCTGAAAAAAAAACATAATAAAAATTTAATAAATTTCGGTTAACCAAAAAATTGAATTTTCAAAAGTCCATGACCAATTTTTCATTTTTCCTGACCATTAATATTGAAAGACCATCATTTTAATCTTGTAACATTTTTAACATAGAATCTTTTATAAACGAAATAAAACAACTTAAGAATCCAAATTAAAAATTTAAAATTTATTCATTCATTTCAACAAAAACAGATTAATTTTTTACCATCAAAGCTGAATTTTCTACAACAGTTGAATTTTCGAGTAAAAAATGAATTTTTAACAAAATAGTTGAATTTTCAACCTTTAAAGATTAATTCTCAACCAAATGGTCGAATTTTCAAACAAAAAAGATTAAATTTCCACCAAAAAAAGTTGTATTTTTAACCTAATAATTGCATTTTTATAAGAAAATTAAATTTTCAATCCAAAAGGATGAATTTTCTGTCCAAATAGACGAATTTTCAACAAAACAGTTGAATTTTCGACCAAAAAAAATGTCTTTTTAACATAATACTTTAATTTTTAACAAAACAATGAAATTTTCAAAAAAATAATTAAATTTACAATAAGATAGTTAAATTTTTAACCAAATACTTAAATTATCTATCCACAAAGATAAATTTTCAACCAAATGGTCAAATTTTCAAACAAAAAAGAACAAAAAATTCTAATTTTTTTCCATAGAAATTAATTTGTATCCAAGCAGGCACATTTAAACATAATAGTTAAACTTCAAAACGGACAATACGAAATTTTTATAATACCCTTGACTTTTTAACCAAAAAAAAATCAATACTTAAACAAATAATTAAGTTTGCAACCAGAGCTAAATTTTCAAAAAAAATTACACTTTCAACAAAATTGTTTAAGTTTTAACCAAGTAGTTCAATTTTCAATCTAAAAAGATGATTTCTCAAAATAATATATAATAGTTGATATTTCAACCAAAAATATAAAATTTCTACAAAAAGATATTAATTTTAAAACCAAAAAAAAACAATTTTCAACCAAGAAGACTAATTTTCTACCAAAAAAGACTAATTACAAAAAATGTCCAATTTTAAGTCAAAGAGATGAATTTTCATGTAAAATTATGAATTTTCGAATAAAAAGACGAATTTTCAATAAATAAAGATTTTTTCAGTAAAGAAAGAAAAAAAATTCATCCAAATTATTGAACTTTCAATCCAAAGGAACTCATTTTCAACAAAATAGTTCAATTTTCGATGGAAAAAGTTGAATTTTTAACAAATAAATTAAATTTTCCACAAAATAGTTGAATTTTCAACTTTCAAAGGTTAATTCTCAACCAAATTTTCGAACATTCGAATAAAAAATATTAAAATTCGACCCAAAAAAGTTGTAATTTCTATCGAATAATTGAATTTTTAGAAGACAGTTAAATTTTCCATAAAAAAAATAATGAATTTTGGACCAAAAAAGATTACTTTTTAACAAAAAAAACTTTAATTTTCAAAAAATAATAACACTTCCTAATTTTCAAACAAAAAAGATTAAACTTCAACCGAAAGAGTTGCATTTTCAACAAAATATTTGAATTTTTGCCCACAAAAATTAATTTTTAACCCAGCAGTTGCATTCATAATAAAATAGTTGAACTTTAAAACCAAAAAGATGATTTTTTAAAGAAGATAGTTAACTTTCAACCAAAATAAAAATGAAGAAATAAAAAAAAATAGTTCAATGAGATGAATTTTCAACTAAGATGATTAATTTTTAAAAAATTTCAACAAAGATTTTTTTTTTAACAAAATAATTAAATTTTCAACAAAATAATAAAATTTTCAATAAAAAAGTTGAATTTTTAACCAAATACTTGAATTTTCTATCTGCAAAGATAAATTTCCAACAAAATAATCGAATTTTCAAACAACAAAATTAAACTTCAACCAAAAATAGTTGCATTTTCAACCAAATATTTAGATTTTCGTCAAAAAAGTCTTTTTTTAACCCAGCAGTCGCATTTACAATCAAATAGTTAAACTTTGAAACCGAAAATACGATTTTTTTAGAAGTCCTTTGAATTTTCAATTTAAAAAAAAACACGAATTTTTAACAAAATAGTTACATTTTCTACCAGGGTTGAATTTCGAACCAAAATAATTAAATTTTCAACAAAATATTAAAATTTTTAACCAAATAGTTGACTCTTCAATGTAGAAAAATGAATTCTTAAAAAAAAAATGTAATAGTTTATATTTCAATCAAAAAATATGAAATTTCTACCAAAATAGATGAATTTTAAAACCAAAAAGACCAATTTTCAACCAAGAAGATTAATTTTCAATAAAATAGCCCAATTTTAAACCAAAGTGATGAATTTTCAACTAAAATGATGAATTTCCCAACAAGAAAGACGAATTTTCAACAAAATAGTAAAATTTTCTACCATAGTTGAATTTCGAACCAAAATAATTAAATTGTCAACAAAATATTTAGAAAATTTTATCAAATAGTTGACTTTTTAAGGTAAAAAATGAAATCTTAACAAAAAATGTAATAGTTAATATTTGAATGAAAAAATATGAAACTTCTACCAAAATAGGTGAATTTTAAAACCAAAAAGACAAATTTTCAATCAGAAAGATTAATTTTCTGCCATGAAAAATGAATTTTTAATAAAATAGCCCCAATTTTGAACCAAAGTGATGAATTTCCAACTAAAATGATGAATTTTTCAACGAAAAAGACGAACGTTCAACAAAATAGTTAATTTTCGACCGAAAATTGAAACGTTACATTTGCAGTGAAAAAAGTTAATTCTAAAGCAAAGAAAAAGAATTTTCCAGAAAATAGTTTAACTTTTAACCAAGGAGATGAATTTTCAACTAAAAAAGATTTTAATTTTAAATCAAAACCAATTGAAATAAAAAAAAAATACGAACTTTTAACAAGGTAGTGGAATCCTGAACCAAAGAAGATTAATTTTCAACCAAAGAGTGACATTTTTCTCAGAAAAAGATGAAATTTCTACTAAAATAGATAAATTTTTAAACCAAAAATACAAATTTTCAAAAAAATAGTTTAATTTTTAACAAAAAGTTAATTTTCTACCAAAATAGTTGAATTTTCAACCTAGAAAGAGGAATTCTAAACAAAAAAATGTAATTGTTGATATTTCAACCAAAGATATGAGTTTTCAACCAAAAAGACGAATTTTTAACAATATAGTCCAATATTAAACCAAAGTGATGAACTTTCAACTAAAATTATAAATTTTCCAACTAAAAAGATGAAAGACTTATTTATTTCAACAAATTTAAACAAAAAAAAACGAATTTTCAAAAAAATAGTTCATATTCTATGAAACATTTGCGATTTTAACCAAAAAAGAGGGAATCTCAAACCAAGAAGATTAGTTTTCTACCAAAAAAGACGAAAAACAGAAAAGTTACATTTTCAGTTAAAAAAATTAATTTTAAACCAAAAAACCACGAATTTCCAACAAAATAGTTAAACTTTCAACCACAGAGATGAATTTTTAACTAAAATTATGAATCTTGAACAAGAAATTCATTTTTTAAGAAAATGGTTCAACCAAGCAGTTCTTTTTTTAATGAAAAAAGATTGATATTCAACGAATAATGAAATAGTATATACATAAATATATTTCAACCAAAAAAGATTTTAATTTTAAATCAGAAAAAGTTGAATCAATCAAAAAAGACGAATTTTCAATAAAATAGTTCAATCCTCAACCAAAAAAGATGAATTTTCAACCAAATAGTTGCATTTTTATTCAAGAAATATCAAATTGCTACTAAACCAGATGAATTTCTGAACCAAAAAGATGAATTTTCCAAAAATAGTTGAATTTTCAACAAAAAGTTAATTTTATACCAAAATAGTTGAATTTTAAACCAAAAATGATGACTTTTTAACGAAGTTGTAGAATTTTCAACCAAATAATAAAATTTTTAACTAAAAATATACGAATAGAAATACAAGGAAAATAAATTACTAACAAGAATATCATATTAGATTCGCTGCAAAATTCATTTTCAAAATTCTCTAATTTCTCCCCTCTTACAGAAATTCCCTGAATTTTGCAGATTTTTTTTTTAATCCCCGACTTTTCCTGTCCAATAAAATTCCCTGACTTTTCTCTGATCTCCAGGTTTTCCCTGACATGCAGAATATTAAAATATCCTCAAAATTTTTCTTAGATATTTAAAAAATAAATATAAAAGTACATTAATGAAGTAAACGTATACCTCTAGTAATAGATTTTCGTCAGTCAACTGAATAATAGCTGCCAAATGAAGGTCGTTAGGAGTATGAGTCTTATCCCTCGATTTAGTTTCTTTACTTCCACGTTCCGCTATCATTTCCTCTAGCCTCTCGATCTCGTTTTTTTCTTGAATCAACTTGGCCTTTAACGATGCTTTCATTTCCAAAAGTTCCTCGTAAATCATACTCTCTCGGATTTTATCAAGCGGATTTTCTACTATTGGTTCTGAAACTAAGAAAATAAAAATCTTCAACTGAAAAGGTTACAATATCCCAATTTCTAAATTCATTTAAGTATATAAACAACCATACACCTAGAAGATTAATAATGTTAATTAAAATTAAATTTTGTTTCTAATATACTTAAAACACTTTTTAGTTGCGTTTCCAAGTCAAAAAGATAAATTTTCAACCAAAGAAATGAATTTTTAATCAAATAGTTAAATTTTCAACCCGAAAGATTAATTTCCTACCAAAAAAGACTCATTTTCAACAAAGTTCATGAATTTTCATCTAAAAAAAAACAATTTTCAACCAAAATTAGAATAGTTAAAATATCAGAAAAATAAATGTTCAACAAAAAAAAAACGAATTTTGAAATAAAATTTTTTTTTTCTTAACAAAAAAAAAGTTTTTTTTAACCAATAACAGAAGAATTAAATTTGCAGTTAAGACAATCAATTTTCTACAGAAAAAATGAATTCTCAACAAAATAATTCAATTTTGAACTAAACAATAAAAATTTACGGACCAAAAATATAATATTTCAATTTGCAGTTAGAAAAGTAAATTTAAGAAAAACGAGTTTTCAGCAAAATTAATTAATTTTCAACTAAACAAATTAATTTTCAACTAGAAAGAAATGAATTTTCCACCAAAAAAATTATTTTTTACCACAACGATGAATTTTCAACCAAAAATATGAATTTTTAATCAAATAGTTGAATTTTCAACCCGAAAGATTAATTTGCTACCAAAAATGACTCATTTTCAACAAAGTTCATGAATTTTCATATTAAAAAAATCAATTTTCAATCAAAATTAGAACAGTTAAAATATCAGAAAAATACATGTTCAACCGAAAAGAAAACAAATTTTCAAATAAAAATACATTTTTTTTCATAACAAAAAAATTATTTTTTAACCAATAACAGAAGAATTAAATTTTCAGTTAAGACAATCAATTTTCAACAAAAAAAAATGAATTCTCAACAAAATAATTCAATTTTGATCTAAAAAATAAAAATTTACAGCCCAAAAATATAATATTTCAAAAAATAATATAATAGTTAAATTTTATAGTGTTAACAGATAATTTTTTAATGAAAAATATTACATTTCTATCACAAAAGGTAAATTTTCGACAAAAAATGGAATAGTTAAAGTGGATTTTCAACTAAAATGATGAATCTTCAACTAAAAAAATTTATTTTTCAACCAAATACATGAATTTCAAACTAAAAAGATAAATTTTCTACAAAAAATAAAGTAGGCTAATTTTCAGTTAGTAAAATAAATTTCCAAAGAAAAAGAAAACGAATTTTCAAACAAATAGTTGAATTTTCCAGCCAAAAAGACGAATTAAAAAAAAAACAGTTGAATTTTAATCGAAGAATGATGAATTTTCATCCAAAAAAGATGAACTTTCTACCAGAAAAGATGAATTTTCAATCCAAAAGGACGAATCTTTATCAAATCAGTTGAATTTTTTATCAAAATAGTTGAATTTTCTACCCAAAAAGATGGAATCTTAATGAAAAATGCAATAGTTGACATTTCTACTAAAAATTATTTTAATCTTAAATAAAAAAAGTTGAATTTAACCAAAAAGACGAATTTTCAACAAAGAAGTTCAATTTTCAACCAATCAAGATTTTTTTAGTCTAGAGAGTAAAAAAATGTGAACCAATATGTTTAATTTTCAAACCAAAAAGGAAAATTTTCAAAAGAACAGTCAAATTTTAAACCCGAAAATATAAATTTTCAACAAAAGAGTTATTTTCCGACCAAATAATAAAATTTTGAATAAAAAAAGATGAATTATTAACCAATAAATATAATAATAAACTTTTAAAATTTCCAACTTTCAATCAAAAATAGTTGGATTTTCTTATTGGATTCTATTAATTTAGATCGCATTTAAACGAAAAAACGATAAAAGGGGGAAGTTTCTTGAAAACAGGTGGAAAAAGAGGAATTCTTTTTAAAAAAGGGGAAAGAGTGTGAAGTCCCATGGTGGAAAAAATTTTTACAAGAAAGTACAACATTTCCACAACTGCAATTTATTGTTAAAATCTGTACTTTTTTGTAACAAGATGTACAAAATTTAACCAAAAAAAATACAGTTACATACAAATAGCTAATTTTCATCTGATATTTTCTTGTAGAAAAGTAAAAAAATTAACAATAAAGTATAAGTTTCTACAATTCAAGAATTTGTATAACTTTTTATTAATATTTTTTTTTACTTTGTTGTAAAAATCTACAAGGTATTACAGAAAACTACAGGATTTTACATAATTTTAACTTAGGTGTTTAACGTCATAAAAACACCTTTTAATTCTACGTGAATTATTGTAGAAAATTACAAAAAAAACTAAATTTTTACAAACAATACTTCTAGAATCCGCATCAACGTTTCGACTTGTACTTTGCTGTCAATTTTTGTAAGATATGTAATATATAAGTTTCTACAAGAAACTAAAATTTAAAAAAATAATACACTTTTGCCAAGAATATTTGCTATTATAATAAATCGCATTGAACTGTAGTTCCATTATTGCAAATTGAACATTAATTGATTTTACAGGACGATTCTGAATCTGTTCAAAATTAAGCAAGTTACAGATTTTAACGTTAAAAATATTTAAAAAATTCAATTTGAAAGCCTCAGTAGTTTAAAAAATGTAGAGTTTCGATTGAAATTTTATAAACTATTCTTAATTTTAAAATAATTTCAAATTAATAGATTCACAATTAAACGCTCTTATTCAATTCAAATCCTATTCAAATATTGTTACAATCTAAAATTGTACATTTTCAATCATTTAATTTGAAATTGTTAAATTAAGGATGACCTTTTTTTGAATATTTAGTAATATTTTACTTTTTTATTTAAAATGAGCAATTATAAATCAAATATTAAAAACTAAACAATTTTAAACTGAAGTATTTCAAATAGAAAGTCTTGAATCGTTAATATTTCAGAGCGTTAAATTTAAACTTTGAACGTTACAAATTTTTAATAAATGTAAGTGAAATTAATGAATTTTGATGCAGAAATAACAATTGAAGAATTATCAATTTGGAAAAAGTTGAGTTAGTTTAAGAGATATTTACAAATTTTGTGAAAATCCAAGCTTAATTTAAAACTGGAAAATATTTTGAAAAATAAAAAACTAAATATAGATTTCTGAAAGTTTCGAAATAAAATTTTGAATCTTTTCAAGGATCTTTAAAGCATTTAAGAAAATAAAAATAAATTCTTAAAATTGCTGAGAAAATTTTTAATGATTTTTTATTTTGAAAAATTAATTTTAATATAATATTTAAAAAGATTTTAAAACAAAATTTTTTGATTAACCCTCATGATACACATTATCAAAAAGTTATGTATGATACAGACATGGGTATTTTTCACCCAGCGACTCTTTGGAAGCTTCTATCTCCTGATTAAATTAATCAATTTGAGCGATTTTTTTTAAATCGATAGGAAATTTACTCTGGAAGACGAAAAAAATATTTATATTCCGTTTTATATAACGGGAAAAAATTTATTTACAAAAAACCGAAGAAAATTTTTCGTTTCTTTTCGAAAATTCATTAAAACCGCCGGGTATTCTGTACCCAGTGTGTATCATGAGGGTTAATAAATGACAATTGAACAATTATTAATTTGTAAAATAATCGAGCAAATTTAAAATATATTTAGAAGTTTTGAAAAGATTCCAAAATAATTTAAAACGTGTAAAGATTTCAAACCATTTAATACACAATGTAGATTTTTGAGGATTTTGAACACAAAATTTATAAGCTTTTTGAGCAATTTAAAAGGTTCTAAATGAAAAAAAAATGTGTATCAAAATTTCTAGAAAAACTAAAAATAATTTTGTCGAAAAAGAATCTGGATGATTTTAAGGTAGTTTTTTTACTTTTGCAGGATTTTTAAAACATTGTAGAAAAAATTCGAGTTCCAAGATAATAATATTATTATTAGATTCCTGGAGTTTTTTTACATTATTTTTTTAAACAAAATTTTTAAGAGAATATTTAAAAAGACTTCAAAACAAATTTTAATGTATAAATTAATGTTTCTAGCTTAAAATTGCTTAAAATGATATTATTTTGAAAATTTATAAATTAAAAGCATAAAAGTTAAAACGTTACAGTTTAACGGCTTTTAATTAAAAAATTTTTAGTTGAAAAGTGTTAAAAGCTTCCATTTTATATGTCTTAATTTGCGGTTTAGTTTTTATAACTTCAAGTGAAAATTTTTTCATCTTCAAGATTTCGAACCTTTTAATTTCAATGGCCGTGAAAAATTCTTTCTCAATTGTTCAATTTCTATCTTCAGTCAAAAAGTTGTTTTTTTTCGACCTAGGATGAGAAATATTGAGAATATTGCAATTACATAATTTCAAATGATGACATATATGGTATCCAATCGATTCCTATAATCTTAATTTAAAATTATCTCATTGCAATATTCTAAATATTTGTCATCCTAGGTCGCAAAAGAACAACTTTTTGGTTACAAAAAATGTAAATTCCTGTAGATTCTTGTAGTTGTAATTTTTTGTAAATACTTGTAGAAAATTAAAACTACAATACAATACAACAATTTACATAAAAATACAAAAAAGTACAAAATTCGTCTCAATAATAGAAAAAAGTTGTACGTTCCTGTAATTTTTGTTGTAATTTATTCTATTTATTTATAGATTCCTGTAAAAATAGTTTTAGTTTTCTGTACTTTTTTGTTAGAATTTTTCCACCAGGGTCTCTAATCTGAAAATAAAAATACCTTTTTCAATGGATTCTGCCTTCTTGCTTTCCTCCGTGTTTTGAGTTTTTGTATAATCCACATTATCCACATTATCTACACTATCTACCAAAGCTTTACTTTCCTTCGTGGCCTCTGAACTTCTCGATTGATTGTGCTGTGAAACTATTTCAGGCTGAACTGGAACCTTTTGTTGCCTGGAATCTTCATCTGATGCTGGCTTTGAAATTTGCTGCTTGTTTTCTGTGTGATATTCATCGCTCGACTTTACTTCCTCATCCACACTTTTCTGAACTGTACCTTCCAATTTCTGAACCGTTTTATATTTCCTCTGTGAAAAAAAAATAAATTTAAATTAACGATAAATGAGAAAATATAAATGGCAAATTTCGGTGTATATGATCGTGGATTTCTCTCATACTACCGTTTCGATTATACTAAATTTTTATATGAAAGTCATATCCCTAAAATTAATACAAATATAAAAAAAGATTACTATGATTTCAATTTTAAATAATAAAAAAAAATAATCTGAGAGGCACTGAAATAAAAATTTTCACTTTAGAATATTATCAAATTTTTAATAATTTAATTTTGAATGCCTAGTTCTCGCATGGTTTTACTTTAAAGGACAAAATTGTTAAATTTTCAACCAGAAAGGATTTTTTAGTCAAGAAAGAAACAAATGTCAGCTAAATTTTTTAATTTTCAAGACAATTTTTCTAGAAAACAGTTAAATTTTCAAATCGAAAATATGAATTTTCAACAAAAAAGTTCATATTTAACCAAATAGTTGAATTTTCTACCAAAACAGTAAAATTTTGAAACAAAAAGGATTTTTTAGTCAAGAAAGAAAAAAATGTCAACCAAATTTTTGAATTTTCAAACCAAATGGACGAATTTTCTACGAAACAGTTGGATTTTCAACAAAAAAGTTCATTTTCAACCAAATTGTTGAATTTTCTACCAAAACAGTAAAATTTTGAAACAAAAAGGATTTTTTAGTCAAAAAAGAAAAAATGTCGACCAAATTGTTGAATTTTCAAACCAAATGGACGAATTTTCAACAAAAAAGTTCATTTTCAACCAAATTGTTGAATTTTCTACCAAAACAGTAAAATTCTGAAACAAAAGGGATTTTTTAGTCAAGAAAGAAAAAAATGTCAACCAAATTGTTGAATTTTCAAACCAAATGGACGAATTTTCTACGAAACAGTTGAATTTTCAACAAAAAAGGTAATTTTTAACCAAACAGTTAAATTTTCTACCAAAACAGTAAAATTTTGAAACCTAAAGGATTTTTTAGTCAAGAAAGACAAAAATTGTTAAACAAACCAAACCCGAAAATATTATTTTTTAATAAAAAAATTTCATTTCAACCAAACAGTTGAAGTTTTAACACGAAAAGACGAATTTTCAAAAACACAGTTACATTTTCAACCAAAACAGATTTTTCAGCCAAGAAAGAAAATTAATATTCAACAAAAAAAATCAAGAAAATAGTTAAAATTTGAACTAAACCGATGAGTTTTGCGAAAATGATGAAACTTCAAATGAAATAGTTGAATTTGCAATTTAAAAAATTAATTTACAACTCAAAAAGACGAATTTTTAACAAAACAGTTAACTTTTCAACCAAAAAAGATTTTTTAGTCAACCAAGAGAAAAAAATTTAACCAAATTGTTGAATTTTCAAGAAGAATTAGCTACAAAACAGTTGATTTTTCAACCTGAAATTATGAATTTCCAAGAAAAAATTTTCTTGTCAGCGAAATAGTTGAAATTTTAACTTAAAAGGACGAATTTTGAAAAAAGCAGTTGAATAATTTCCAACCAAAAAAGATTTAAGGTACAAAACAGTTGAATTTGCAATAAAACAAGATTGAAGTTCTACCAAAAGATATAAATTTTCAACCAAATCAGATTTTTCAGACAAAAAAGAAAAAAAAATGTTGCCAAATTGTTGAATTTTTAAACCAAAAAGACGAATTTTCTACAAAACAGTTGAATTTTTAACCCGAAAATATGAATTTTCAGCAAGAAAGTTAACTTTCAACAAAAAGTTAATTTGGCTATTGACTGGAAATTGCACAAATATTGGCTTTTGACAAAAATTAACATAAAAAATTAATTTATTCAGGCTTTTATTTCACAATATTGAAAGCCTACAATATTGTATTGATGTAAATTAGGGTGGCGGTTCAAAATTAAAAGTTCAATTTTCCAATATTTTCTCTTAGTAAAAGAAACTCACTGGAATTTTTTCAAATTGAAAAAAGTTTTAGATGTGCCAGGAAGACGAAATAAAAAAGATTTCAATTAAAAAAGATAAATTTTTAATCAAAAATTGAATAGCTAAATTTTTAGTTAGAAAAATGAATGTTCAACAAAAGAGATGAATTTTCAACTAAAATGATAAATATTTAACTGTAATAGTTGAATTTTGAACCAAAAAGATGAATTTTCAACTAAATGATGAATCTTTAACTAGAATAATTGAATTTTCAACCAAAAAGATGAATTTTCAAACAAGAAGATTAATTTCTACCAAAAAAGATAAATTTTCAATTAAAAAAGATAAATTTTCAACTGAAATGATTAAATATTCAATTGGAATAGTAGTTACATTTTCAGTTTTAAAAACAAAAACTAATTTTCAAAAAAATAGTTACATTCTCAAACAAAGTCACGTATTTTCAACTAAAATTATGAATATTCAACTGCCAGAGTTGAATTCTAAACCAAAAAAATTAATTTTACAATAAATGGTGAATTTTTAACTAGAATAATTGAATTCTCAACCAAAAAGATGAATTTTCAATCAAGAAGATTAATTTCTACCAAAAAAAAACGAATTTTCAATTTAAAAAGATACATTTTCAACAGGAAATTAAATAGTTAAAAAATTAATGTTCAACCAAAGAGATGAATTTTCAACTGAAATGATTAAATATTCAATTAGAATAGTAGTTACATTTTCAGTTTTAAAAACAAAAACTAATTTTCAAGAAAAAAAAACTAATTTTCAAACAAAGTGATGAATTTTCAATTAAAATGATAAATATTTAACTGTAATAGTTGAATTTTAAACCAAAAAGGTGAATTTTCAACTAAAATGATGATTCTTTAACTAGAATAATTGAATTTTTAACCAAAAAGATGAATTTTCAACCGAGAAGATTAATTTCTACCAAAAAAGACGAATTTTGAATTAAAAAGGATAAATTTTCAACAACAACAAAAATATCCAACGAAAGAGATGAATTTTTAACTAAAATTATGGAATATTCAACTGGCATAGTTAAATTTTGAGTTAAAAAAATTAATATCAAACCAAAAAAAAAAAACGATTTTTCAACGAAATAGTTAAATAAAGTAATATAAAGTTACTTTTAAAAATGAAAAATCAATGTTATTGCAATTCTGTATTGCAATAAAAAAAAATAAATAGGCTCTCGAAAAAATTCCCTCACTTTGAAAAAAATCCCAGACATTTGCAGGTTTTTCCAGATGTACAAAAATTCCCTTGCAATTCCAGGTTCTCCAGATAGGGTAGACTCGGAATCTTTTAAAAATGATTACTTTTGAGTTGGCAGATATGTTCCTTTAGCCAACTAGCAAAAAGTTTGAAAATATATTTAAAGACAAAGTGAAAAATAGTTGCATTAGTGAGTAATTTGAGAAAATAATAGGATTAGTGTCATTTTTTCAAAATAGTAGAAAAATAGTTGCAATGTTAAAAAAAATGTGAAAAAGTGTCAATAGTGGTGTGAGTCCTTAATTGAAAAAGAAATAGGCATTAGTTAAAGTAAGATTTCTCAGTCACATTTTTTAACCAAACATTTGTATTTTTACTAAAAAAATATGAAATTCTTTTTACAGGGGAAAAAAATGAATTTTTAAGCTAAACGGACGAATTACCAACAAAAAATTTAATTTTCGACAAAATTTGGACTTTTTACCAAAATACTTAAATTTTTAACAAAACACATGAACTTTGAACCAAATGGTTGAATTTTCATACCAAAAGTATTAATTTCCATCTAAAAAGTTTATTTTCAACCAAATAGTTGAAGTTTCTACCATTTTCAAACCAAAGAGACGAATTTTCTTCAAAAGAGTTGAATTTCCGAAAAAAAGTTAATTTTCGACCAAATTTAGACTTTCTACCAAGATACTTAAATTTTTAACAAAATACATGAATTTTCCACCAAATGGTTGAATTTTCATACCGAAAATATTAATTTTCAACAAAAAAGTTAATTTTTAACCAAATAGTTGAATTTTCTACCATTTTTGAAACAAAAAGACTAATTTCCAACAAAACAGTTAAATTTGCAACAAAAAATCTAATTTTCAACAAACTAGTTGAATTTTCTAGCAAAATATTTGAATTTTCCACTCACCAAAAAAACGAATTTGAAATAAAATAGATAAATTTTCAACGAGAGATGAATTTTCAACTAAAATTATGAATCTTCAACCAGACAAATAAATTTTTAAAAAAGTAGGTAAACTTTCAAACAAGTATTTACATTTTCGACCAGAAAAGACAAACTTAAAACAAAATAGCTGAACCCTCTACAGAAATTTTTTTACCAAAAGAGATGAATTGTTCAACAAAAATCAACATTTTACAAAAAAATAAAGAGTTGAATTTTCGAAAAAATGTTCGTCATTTTTCTACCAACATAGTTAAATTCACAGTTGAATTCAAACAAAAAAGACGAATAAATAAATAAATTTTTTTTTTACGAAAAGAGATCAATTTTGAAACGAAAAAGTCGAATTTTGAAACAAGAAAGAAAAAATTGTCCCCTGAATTGTTGCATTTTCAAGCCAAGAAGACGAATTTTCTACAAAAAAGTTAATTTTCAACCAAATAGTTGAATTTTCTAGCATTTTCAAAACAAAAAGACGAATTTTCTACAGAAGAGTTAAATTTTCAACAAAAAAGTTAATTTTCGATTGGACTTTCTACTAAAATACTTGAATTTTTAACAAAATACATAAATTTTCCTCCAAATGGTTGAATTTTCATTCCAAAAATATTAATTTTCATCAAAAAAAAGTTAATTTTCAACCAAGTAGTTGAATTTTCAAACAAAAGAGACTAATTTCCAACAAAACAGTTAAATTTCCAACAAAAAATTGAATTTTCAACCAAATAGTTGAATTTTCTAGCATTTTCAAACCAAAAAGACGAATTTTCTACAGAAGAGTTAAATTCCCAACAAAAAAGTTAATTTACGACCAAATTTGGACTTTCTACCAAAATACTTTAATTTTTAGCAAAATACATATATTTTCAACCGAATGGTTGAATTTTCACACGGAAAATATTAATTTTCATCAAAAAAGTTAATTTTCAACCAAAATAAATTAGATTTTTTTACTAAAAGAGATCAATTTTGAAACGAAAAAGTCGAATTTTTAAACAAGAAAGAAAAAATTGGCCCCTGAATTGTTGCATTTTCAAGCCAAGAAGACAAATTTTCTACAAAAAAGTTAATTTTCAACCAAATAGTTGAATTTTTTAGCATTTTCAAAACAAAAAGACGAATTTTCTACAGAAGAGTTAAATTTTCAACAAAAAAGTTAATTTTCGATAAATTTGGACTTTCTACCAAAATACTTGAATTTTTAACAAAAAACATGAATTTTCAACCAAATGGTTGAATTTTCATTTCAAAAATATTAATTTTCATCAAAAAAGTTAATTTTCTACCATTTTCAAACCAAAGAGATTAATTTCCAACAAAACAGTGAAATTTCCAACAAAAAAGTTAATTTTCAACCAAAATAAATTAGATTTTTTTACCAAAAGA
>CAKNYM010050748.1:51191-65937 GCA_932195095.1 Andricus curvator
AGGTTTTAAATGAATGAAAGCTGTGAATCAAAATTCCTAGAAAAACTAACAATAATTTTTTTAGTTTGAAAAATTAATTTACAAAGAATATTTAATAAGATTTCCAAAATTGTCAAAAAAGAATCTGGATAATTTTAAGGTAGTCTTTTTCCTTTTGGAGGATTTTAAAAAAATGGTAGGAAAAATTCGAGTTCTAAGATAATAATAATAATTATTATTATTAATAGATTCCTGAAAATTTTTTTAACTGTTTTTTTAAAACAAATTTTTAAGAGATTACTTAAAAAGACTTCAAAACAAATTTTAGTGTATAAATTAATATTAATGTTTCTAGCTTAAAATTGCTTGAAAAGACAAATTTAAAATGACAACTTTTTAATAAACATATGTGAAATTAATGAATTTTCATGCATAAATAACAATTGAACAATTATCAATTTAAAGAAATTTGAGTTAGTTTAAGAGATATTTACAAGCTTTGAGAAAATCCAAAATTAATTAAAACTGGAAAATATTTTGAAAAATGAAAAACTAAATTCAGATTTCTGAAGGTTTCGAAATAACATTTTGAAGCTTTTCAAGGATCTTTAAAGGCTTTAAGAAAAAAAATTCTGATGTTTGCTGGGAAAATTTAAAATGATTTTTTATTTTGAAATATTAATTTTAAGAGAATATTTAAAAAGATTTAAAACAAAATTTTTCGATTGATAAATGACAATTTAACAATTATTATTTTGGCAAATAATCGAGCAAGTTTAAGATATATCTAGAAGTTTTGTAAAGATTCCAAAATAATTTAAAACGTGAAAAGATTTCAAACCATTTAATACACAATGTAGATTTTTGAAGATTTCGAACACAAAATGTATCTTTTTAAGCAATTTAAAAGGTTTTGAATGAATAAAAAATGTGTATAAAAATTCCTAGAAAAAGTAACAATATTTTTTTTTTAAATTAATTTTAAAAGAACATTTAATAAGATTTCCAAAATTGTCAAAAAAGAATCTGGATGATTTTAAGGTAGTTTTTTTTCCTTTTGCAGGATTTAAAAAAAATCGTAGGAAAAATTCGAGTTCCAAGATAATATTATTATTAGATTCCTGGAGATTTTTTAAATTATTTTTTTAAACCCAATTTTTAAGAGAATATTTAAAAAGACTTCAAAACAAATTTTATTGTATAAATTAATTTTTCTAGCTTAAAATTGCTTAAAATGATATCATTTTGAAAATTTATAAATTAAAAGTATAAAAGTTAAAACTTTGCAGTTTAACGGCTTTTAATTAAAAAATTTTCAGTTGAAAAGTGTTAAAAGCTTCCATTTTATACGCGCGAAATTATTGAGCGTTTTTTTAAGCTTTAATATTAAAAGTTTAAAATTGAAAAGTATGAATTTCACTTTGAGTGTCTTAATTTGCGGTTCAGTTTTTATAACTTTATATGAAACATTTTTTATCTTCAAGAGTTCTAACCTTTTAATTTCAATGACCGTGATCAATTCTTTCTCAATTGTTCAATTTCTATCTTCAGTCAAAAAGTTATTCTTCTTCGACCTAGGATGATAAATATTAAGAACATTGCAATTACATAATTTTAAATAACATATGTCTTGTCCAATCTATTGCTATATATTTGGAAAAAAACTTCAAATGTATGGTTTTTTGTTGTTTAATAATGATTATTTATCATTGTCTTTTAATATTCTACCATTCCTTTAAAGTTTAAACATAGAAGCTTTTTTTATAATAGCGATCATGGATCCATGATCGCATCTTAATTTAAAATTATCTCATTCCAATATTCTAAATATTTGTCATCCTAGGTCGAAAAAGGACAACTTTTTGCCTGCAAAACACGTAAATACCTGTAGATTCTTGTAGTTGTAATTTTTTGTAAATTCTTGTAGAGAATTAAAACTACAATAAAATACAACAATGTACATGAAAATACAAAAAAAAGTACAAAATTCGTCTCAATAATAGAAAAAAGTTGTACTTTCCTGTAATTTCGGTTGTAATTTATTGTATTTATTTATAGATTCCTGTAAAAAAAGTTGTAGTTTTCTGTACTTTTTTGTAAAAATATTTCCACCAGGCAGCTTTTTTATTTAATTCTATATTAAATAATAATTTATTATAGAGATCTAAAATACAGGGCCTAAAATGCTGTGTAGTCCGACACAGTCTAGATTTGAAAGTTGGAACAATATCAAAAAGTGTGCAGTTGAAAATTAAGATTATTTTCTAAGCTTTCCAGTTTTCTTACCAAATTTGTTTTCAAGTATTAAAAAAATGAACATCAATATTTATCTAAACAATTATTCCTTAGTCTAAAAATTAATAAAATTCCGATTTAATTATCCAAGGCTTCACCGTATTTCAAGTATTCCTATCTTTTCGCCTTTTTTTGTTCCCCCCCCCCCCCACTTAAGTGCGAATTAAATTAATAAAACCCAATAAGAAAATCCAACTTTTTTTGGTAGAAAATTATTTTTGTTGTTGTTGAAAATTCAACATTTTCGTTACAAAGTCGTCCTTTTTTAGTTGAAAATTCAACTATTAGGTTAAGAATTAATGTTTTGGTTAAAGATTCCTCCTTTTAGTTAAAAATTCATCTCTTCAGTTAAAAATTGAACTATCTTGTTGAAAACTCGTTTTTTTTTTAGTTAATAATTAACTTTTTGAATTGAAAATGTAAGTATTCCATTTTTCCCTAAAAATTTATCCTTTTTAGTGGAAAATTCATTTATTTTGTCAAAAGTTCGTCTTTTTTGGGCTGAAAATTCAACTCATTTATTGAAAATTCCTCTTTTTGGTTTGAAAATTAGTCTGTTGTGGTTAATCATTCAGTTGAAATAATTAATTTTAAACGAAAAAAAACTAGTTTTCCACCAAATAGTTTAATTTTCCAACCAAATAGACGAATTTTCAAAAAGACAGTTGAATTTTTAACCAAAAAAGATGAATTTTCAACCAAGAAAGATGAACTTTCTACCAAAAAAGATGAATTTTCAATTTAAAGGACGAATCTTTATCAAATCAGTTAAATTTTCTACCCAAAAAGATGAAATTTCAATGAAAAATGTAATGGTTGACGTCTCTACTAAAAAATATTTTTCTTTTAAATAAAAATAGTTGAATTTTCATGCCGAAAAGAAAAATTGTCTACAAAACAGTTGATATTTTAACACGAAAATATGAATTTTCAACCATAAAAGATTCATTCTCAACGAAAAATGTAATAGTCGATACGTCAACCAAAAAATTTTAATTTTAAATAAAAAAAAAAAGTTGACTTCAACCAGTTCTATATTTAATAAAAAAAAGATGAAATTTCTACCAAAACAAATGAATGTTCAAACCAAAAATTTATATTTTTGGGGCGAAAATTCAACTCTTTTATTGAAAATTCCTCTTTTTGATTTGAAAATTAGTCTGTTTTGGTTGAGAATTGAACTTTTTTTTTTGCCAATTCGCATTTTGTGGTTGATTTCCATTGTTTTTTACTTAATATAGAAAAAAAATTTGCTGAAATATCAACTATTATCTTTTTTGCTGAGAATTCATCTATTTTGGTTGGAAATTTATCTTGAAAATTCAAGTATTTGGTGGAAAATTTGGTAGAAAATTCTTCTTCTGGATTAAACATTCATCTTCTTGGTTAAAAATTCATCTATTTTGTTGAAAATGTAATATTTTTTAATAAGAAAATCCAACTTTTTTGGTAAAAAATGATTTCTTTTTGGTTAAAAATTCAATTATCTTGTAGAAGATTCAACATTTTTGTTAAAAAGTCACAATTCCTGAGTTGAAAATACAATTATTTTTTTTGGTTTTAGATTCATCATTTTAGTTAAAAATCCAACACTTTGATTGAAAATTGAACTATTTTGTTGAAAATTTGTTTGTTTTTAGTTGAAAATTAATTTTTTTAATTGAAAATGTAACTATTCCATTTCTGCCTAAAAATGTATCTCTTTTAGTTGAAAATTCATTTATTTTGTCGAAATGTTGTCTTTTTTTTGGGTTGAAAATTCAACTCTTTTATTGAAAATTCCTCTTTATGGTTTGAAAATTAGTCTGCTTTGGTTGAGGATGGAACTACTTTTTTGCAAATTCGTTTTTTTTGGCTGAATTCAACTGTTATTTATTTTAAATGAAAATAATTTTTAGTTGAAATATCAACTATTACATTTTTTGTTAAAACATCATATTTTTTAGTTGAGAATTTATCTTGAAAATTCAAGTATTTTGTTGAAAATTTATGTATTTTGTTTTATATTCAATATTCAACTATTTGGTTAAAAATTCAACTATTTGGTTAAAAATTCATCTATTTTGTTGAAAATGCAATATTTTTACTTAAAATGTTAGGATTTTAAAGCGTTTCAAATTCAATGTAATATAGCCTCTATTCCCCAATGTTCCCATTTTTGTTTTCTACTTAATGACACACTTAATTAATAGAACCCAATAAAAAAAATCCAACTTTTTTTGGTAGAAAATGATTTCTTTTTGGTTACAAATATAATTATTTGGTTGAAAATTTAATTATTTTGCAGAAAATTCGTCGTTTTGGCTTGAAAATGTAACTACTTAGTTCAAAGTTGAACTCTTTTGCCAAACTCCATTTATTTTTGGTTGAAGATTCATTCACTTTCAGTTGTAAATTCATTTCTTTAACTGAAAATGTCACTTTTCCATTTTTCTGTGCAATTTAATCTTTTGTAGTTGGAAATTCCACTATATGTTGAAAATTCATGTATTTTTGGGGGGAAATCCTAAAAAAACTATTTTGATATAAAATTAACTGCTTTGTTGAAAATTCAACTATTTGGTAAAAATTCGTCTTTTTGCCTTAAAAACTGTACTATTTGGTCAACAATTTTTTTCTTTCTTCACTAAAAAATCTTTTTTTAGCCTAAAATCGACGGCTCCTCTGCAGTGAAGCCTTCCAAATGTAACTGCTTGTTAAAAATTCGTCTCTTTAGTTTAAAAATTCATCTCTTTTAGTGAAAATTTGATCTTTTTTACTTAACATTTTTTTATTTATAATTAATTCATATTTTTTTGTTTCTTCCGAAAATTCAACTATTTGTTTGGAAATTAACTTTTTTCTTGAAAATTCATATTTCGGAAAATTATAATTGAAAATTAAACTTTTTGGTAGAATATTCGTCTTTTTAGCTTAAAAATTGAACAATTTGGTAGAATTTGTTTTCTTTATTGACTGAAAAATATTTTTGTTTGAAAATTCAATTATTCGATAGAAATTGTATCCTTTTTTTTGGTTAAAAATGCAACTGTTTGACTTAAAATTTATCATTTTTGGTTAAGGATTCAACTACTTTGTTCAAAATTCATTTTTTGGACAAAGATTAATTGGTTTAGTTGAAAGTTCGTTTGTTTTGGGTTGAAAATTAATTATTTTGACTGAAAATTTAAACTATTGCATTTTCGCTAGATAATTAATGTTTTTAGTGTAGGAAATTAAACTATTTAGTTTAAAATTCGAGCAATTTACCTTTTTGTTCAAAATTGATATTTTCGGTTAGAAAATTTAACTGTTTTGTAGATAAATCGTCTTTTTGGTTTGAAAATTCAACAATATTTCAACAATTTAATAAAAATTCCATCTTTTTTGGTAGGAGGCACAACTATTTTGTTTAAAACTAGTACTTTTGGTTAAATTCGAGTGGTTTTCATTTAAAATAACAATATTTTTTATCGAAAAGTCAACTGTTTGGTTAAAAATTATCTGTTTTGTTGAAAATGCAATGTATATACTTGAAATTTTAGTAATTTAAAGCATTTTAAACTGAATTTAATATAGTACCCACATTCATTTCATTTACAAGAATTTATTCTTCTTTTGTCTGAAATTCAAAACATTTTAGGCCCTGCTAAAACAAACTTTGAAAATAAAAATGAAATATATCTTTTTTAATTTTAGGCCAATACTAATTCGCTTAAATTCACTTAAAAATACTTACACACAACGTTATGTGGTCCAAATGTAAAATAACCCATGCGAGAAGAACTCGATTACACTCTGGCAATTGCTGTGTTAATTCAGCAATTTGGGATTCTCTCTGAGCAACTTCTTTCGTCGAAGCTGCCTGCTCAAAACGCGATATGGTTTCACTCGTTTCCAATACAGATTCAGGTAACTCTCTGAAAAAAAAATTATCAAGTTAGGAACAAAACCCCCAGATATTAGGAAATAAAAATTCATTAACCAACCTTAAAAATAAAGTTAACAAACAAGCAGCCACGGTCGGTTCAAAATCTGCAATATTTACAGCCTCGCGTTGATTGTACATTTTTTTCAGATTTTGAACCTTTGATTTGACAGCGGGAATTTTGTAAATTCCTTCTACAGACATTCCGTGTTCCTCAACGTAGTCGATGCAGTCTCGAACAATTAAAGGCAGTTCCACTCCATCGTGACATCGACTTCTTTCCACTGCCAGGTGCAAACTTACCCCGAATATTGGTTGCTCTTCTGTAAATTATAATTAGGAAATCTATCAGGGTGTCTACTAATTATCGCTCACCAAAATTTTTAACCAAAAAGATGAATTTTGGACCAACAAGGTTAATCCCTGGTAAAATAAATAAATAAATACAATAAATTAAAACCAAAATTACAGGAAAGTACAACTTTTTTCTATTATTGAGACGAATTTTGTACTTTTTTTGTATTTTTATGTACATTGTATTTTATTGAAGTTTTAATTTTCTACAAGAATTAACAAAAAATTACAACTAGAAAAATCTACAGGTATTTACATGTTTTGCAGCCAAAAAGTTGTTCTTTTTCGACCAAGGATGACAAATATTTAGAATATTGTAATGAGATAATTTTAAATTAAGATGCGATCATGTATCCATGATCGCTATTACAAAAAAAGCTTTTATGTTCAAACTTTAAAGTAATGGTAGAATATTAAAATAAAATGATGAATAATCATTATTAAACAACAAAAAACCATACATTTGAATTTTTTTCAAATAAATAGCAGTCGATTGGACACCATGTATGTCGTTTAAAATTATGTCATTGCAATATTTGTAATATTTCTTATCCTAGGTCGAAAAAGAACAGCTTTTTGACTTAAGATAAAAATTGAACAATTGAGAAAGAATTGATCACGGTCATTGAAATTGAAAATTTGATCAAAATTTTTCACCTGAAATTAGGAAAACTGAACCGCAAATTAAGACACTCAAAGTGAAATACATACTTCTGAATTTTAATCTTTTAAAATTAAAGCTTAAAAAAATGTTAATTCAAACGCTCAATAATTTACGTGTATAAAATGGAAGCTTTTAATACTTTTTAACTGAATTAAAAAAAAAATTAAAAGCCTTTAAACTGCAAAATTTTAAGTTTTATACTTTTAATTTATGAATTTTCAAAATTATATCATTTTAAGCAACTTTAAGCTAGAAAAATTAATTTATACATTAACATTTGTTTTGAAGTCTTTTTAAATATACTCTTAAAAATTTGTTTTAACAAAATAATTTTAAAAATCTCCAGGAATCTAATAATAATATTATCTTGGAACGCGAATTTTTCCTGCAATTTTTGTTAAATCCTAAAGAATTAAAAAAAACTACCTTAAAATGATCCAGATTCTTTTTTGACAATTTTGGAAATCTTATTAAATATTCTTTTTAAATTAATTTATAAAACAAAAAAAAATATTGCTGGCTTTTCTAGAAACTTTGATACACATTTTTTAATCATTTAAAACCTTTTAAATTGCCTAAAAACCTTATAAATTTTGTGTTCGAAATCTTCAAAAATCTACATTGTGTACTAAATGGTTTGAAATCTTTTCACGTTTTAAATTATTTTGGAATCTTTTCAAAACTTCTAAATATATTTTAAACTTGCTCGAATACTTTCCAGATTAATAATTGTTCAATTGTTGTTTTAAATCTTTTTAAACATTCTCTTAAAATTAATTTTTCGAAAGAAAAAATCATTATAAATTTTCTCAGCAAACATAAGAATTTTTTTATTCTCTTGAAACCTTTAAAGATTTTTCAAAATATTATTTCTAAACCTTCAGAAATCTAAATTTAGTTTTTTATGTTTCAAAATATTTTCCAGTTTTTAATTAAATTTGGATTTTCTCAAAGCTTGTAAATATCTCTTAAACTCACTGCAATTTTTTCTAAATTGACAATTGTTCAATTGTTATTTATTCATCAAAATTCATTAATTTCACTTACATTTATTAAAAATTTGTTAAATAGAGCAATTAAAACTGTAACGTTAAAAGTTTTAATTTAACACTTTGAAACATTAACGATTCGAAGCTTTCTATTTTAAATACTTCAGTTTAAAATTGTCCAGTTATTAATATTTGATTTATAATTGCTCATTTTAAATAAAAAAGTAAGATATTACTAAATATTCAAAACAATGTCATCCTTAATTTAAAAATTTCAAATTAAATGGTTAAAAATATAATATTTTAGATTGAAACAATATCTGAATAGGATTTGGAATTGAATAAGAGCGTTTAATTATGAATCTATTAATTTGAAATTATTTTAAAATTAAGAATAGTTTATAAAATTTCAATCGAACGCTTACATTTGTTTAACTACTGAGGCTTTCAAATTGAAAAATTTCTATTTTTAACGTCAAAATCTGTAACTTTCTTAGTTTTGAACAGATTCAGAAACGTCCTGTAAAATCAATTATTGTTCAATTTTCAATAATGGAACTACAGTTCAATTTGATTTATTATAATAACAAAAATTCTTGGTAAAAGTGTATTATTTTTTTAATTGCAGTTTCTTGTAGAGACTTGTATATTACATATCTTACAAAAATTGACAGTAAAGTACAAGCCGAAACGTTGATGCGGATTCTAGAAGTATTGTTTGTAAAAATTTATATTTTTTTGTAATTTTCTACAATAATTTACGTAAAATTAAAAGGTTTTTTTATTACGTCAAACACCCAAATTTAAAAAACGTGAAATCCTGTAGTTTTCTGTAATACCTTGTAGATTTTTACAATAAAGTAAAAAAAATATATATTATTAAAAAGTTATACAAATTTTTGAATTGTAGAAACTTATACTTTATTGTGAATTTTTTACTTTTCTACAAGAAAATACAAGAAAAAAATTAGCTATTTGTATTTAACTACATTTCATTGTTAAATTTTGTACATTTTTTTACAAAAATGTACAAATTTTAACAAAAAATTACAGTTGTAGAAATATACTTTCTTGTACAAATTTTTTACACCAGGGATATTCTCCGAAAAAACACGAATTTTTGACAAAATACGCATTTTCAACCAAAAATGAAATAGTTGAATTTTTAGGTAAAACCATTAATTTTTAAACGAAAAGATGTCTTTTCAACTAAAATAATGAATTTACACAACAAAAATTAGTTTTTAACAAAGTAGTACAACTTTCAACCAAGTAGTTGAATTTTCAACCAAGAAAGATGAATTGTCAACAAACATTGCAATAGTTGATTATGGCATCAACAAAAACGAATAATTAAATAATTACATTTATATTAATTATTTATATTAATATCATATCAATACAATATAAATTAATATTTACATTAATTAATTACTTAATATTAATTAAATCAATAGTAATTAAATAATAATAATTAGAACAACGGATAAGTAAATTTCTACCAAGAGATGAATTTTCAATCAAATAGATGAATTATTAACAAAAAAATACATTTTTAACCAAGAAGATCAATTTTCTACCAAAAAAGTATTTTTTTTTAAACAAAATACATGAATTTTCAGTTAAAAAGATTAATTTTCAACACAAAAAAAATTTTTTTTAATTTTCAAAACAATTTTTCTACAAAACAGTTGAAATTCAACCCAAAAATATCAATTGTCAACAAAAAAGTTAATTTTTCAAACAAAAATGATTTTTTAGTCAAGAAAGAAAAAAAATGTTATGCAAATTGTTAAATTTTCAAGACAAATTTTCTGCAAAACAGATGAAATTTTATCCTAAAAAATATGAATTTTCAACAAAAACGTTTACTCTCAACCAAATAGTTGAATTTTCAAACCAGAAAGACGAATTTTGTACAAAACAGTTGCATTTTCAACAAAAAAACATGAAATTGATACCAAAAGAGACAAAAATTTGAATTTTCTACCAAAATAATAAGATTTTCAACCCAAAAAGACAAATTATCAACAAAACAGTTCAGTTTTCAAATAAAAAATATAATTTTTTCAAATAAAAAAAGATACACTTTCGACGAAAAGTAAAATAGTTATATTTTCAGTTAAAACAATTATTTTTCAGAAAAGAAAGAATCTTCAACAAAATAGTTGAAATTCCAACCAAAGAAATGAATTTTCCACAGTTACATTTTTAGTTGAAAAATGTCATTTTCAAAGAAGAAAAAAACGAATCTTCAAGAAAATAATTGAATTGACCACAAAAATAGTTGAATCTTCAACCCAAAAAGACGAATTTTCATCAAGATAGTTAAATATTCCACAAAAAAAGATTTTTTAGTCTAAAAAAGAAAAAAAATGGTAACCAGCTTGTTGAATTTTGGAGATGAATTTTCTACAAAACAGTTAAATTTTCAACCCAAAAATATAAATTGTCAATAAAAGAGTTGAATTTAAACCAAATAGTTGAATTTTTTAACCAAACTGTTACATTTTCAACCAAAAAAGATTTTCTGGTCAAGAAAGAAAAACATTGTTAACCATGTTGTTGAATATTCAAGACGAATTTTCTATAAAATAGATGAATTTTCAAGAAAAAAGTTCATTTTCAACCAAATAGTTGTATTTTTAATTCAAAAGATGAATTTTCAACCATGCAGATTAGATTTTCTACTAAAAAAGACGAATTTCCAACAAAATACAATCATTTTCAACCAAATAGTTGAAATACATCTAAAAAAATAGATTTTGAACCAGAAATGGAATAGTTACATTTTCAGTGAAGAAAATTAATACTCAACCAAAAAAAAAAACGAATTTTTAGCAAAAAAGTTCCACTTTCAACCAAAGAGATGAATTTTCAAGAAAGCGTTCAATATGCAACGAAAGAGTTGATTTTCGAACCAAAAAGTTTATTTTTTACCCAAGAAGATTAATTTTCTAGAAAAAAGATGAATTATCAATAAAATACATGAGTTTTCAACCTAATAGTTGAATTTTCTACTAAAAAAGAGGAATTTTCGACCAAAAATGGAATAGTTAAATTTCCAAACAAAGAGATGAATTTTCAACTAAAATAATGAATCTGCAGATTATTAAATTGTTACCAAGAGATGAATTTTTAATAAAAAAGATAATGTTTTTAAACAAATACATTAACTTTCAACCAAGAAGATCAATTTTTTACCAAAAAGTCAACTTTTCAACAAAATACATGAATTTTCAAACAAATAATTGAATTTTTGATCAAAAAGATGATTTTTCAACTAAGATGATTAATTTTATACCGAAAAAAATCAATTTTAAAAAAAACATGAATTGCAAACCAAATAGTTGCATTTTTAACCGAAAAAAGATTATATTTTTACCAGAAAAGAGTTTTTTCCACAAAAAAGGTAATTTTCAATCAAATAGTTGCATTTTCAATAAGAAAAGATGAATTTTTCACCAAAAGAGACAATTTTTTAACAAAAACGTTCAGTTTTCAAGGTAAAAAGTCGAATGATTTAGAAAAAAATTTAACTTCCAAACATGAAAAGATAAATGAAGTTTCAACGAAAGAAAAAAAAATCATTTTTAAACAAACAGTTGCATTTGGAACCAAATAGTTGCACTTTCGAACCAAAGAGACGAATTTTTAAGAAAAAAATGTAATTTTAGAAGACAGGTGAGTCTTCAACAAAAAAGTTAATTTTCAGCTAAAAAAGATGACTTTTCTATAGAAATTATGAATTTTTTAACACAATACATGAATTATCAACTAAAAAAGATCCATTTTCAAATAAAAATGGAATTTTTCAATTTTCATTTAAAAAAAATTAATTTGCAAAAAACAATGAATTTCCGATAAAATAGTTAAATTTTCAACCGAAGAGATTGATGTTTAATCAAAACAAAAATTAATTTTTAACGAATTATAATTGAACAGATTAATTTTCAACTAAACAATTGTATTTTGAACCAAAAAGGTTACATTTCTACCAAGATAAGAATTTTCGAAAATCTTTTAAACTGACTCAAATTATTCCTAAAATTCAGAGGTATCATTCAAAATAAAAACAAATTTTCTTAAATTCTTCTAGTTTTTTTTTACATTTTTAGAAAGCTTTCGAATTTTTTTGAAATTTTCATTCTAAATTCATGTTTCAAAATAAACCATTATTTTTACTTTTTCCAGAAATTGTTAGAACAGTTTTTTATTTGCTTTCAACCTTTCAAAATTCTTGAAAAGCTTCGAATTTTTTTGCAAAATCTTCAAAAACGTACATTTTGTTTAATTTTTTTCAAATTTTTAATTATTTTTTAATCTGTTCAAAATACCTACACCTTCTAAATACCTCTTGAAATGATTATAATTTTTCCTAAAATTGAACAAAAATTCTGCATAAACTTGTAGATATCTTTTAAAATTATTCGCATTTTTCATTAATTTTTTTTAACTTCTGCAAACTTAAAGAAATTGACTTAAAATGTTTCGAATTCTTTTAAAATTAAATTCTCTTAAAATTAAATTTTCAAAGTAAAAAATCATTGAAAATTTTCCTAGAAATCTTAAGAAAATTTGTTTATTCTCTTGAAATCTTTCAAAATTCTTAAGAAGCTTCTGAACTTTTTATTCCAAATTTTCAACAATCTACATTTGGTTTAAGATTTTTTTTGTTGAAATTTTGAGTTATTTTTTCATTTTTTGAAAACTTCCAAACTTTTTACTGGTTTTTTCGAATTTTCAGAAATTAAGTCTTACCTCCAATATCGCATTCTTCTCCATGCTTTCCTTTCTTTCGATCCTTAACTTTATGCTTAGATTTGTCCTTATCTTTTCGCTTATCTTTGTCACCGTCCTTTTGATCCTTGTCCTTTTTCTTCTTTTCTTTATCCGAGTCTTTTTCTTTGCCATCCTTCTCTCGCGACTTTTCTCGTTTTTCTTTTTTCGGGAAGAATTTTGTTTTCTTTGATTTTGAAGGACTCCTGAGTTTTGCAAATAAAATTTTTTATTAAGGTGACTTGTAAACACAGGGTAAAACAATTTGTTCGAAAATGTCAGCCAAATATGTTAAAATTTACCTCTAACACACACGAAAAATGTTGAAAACTGAAAAATCCACAAAAGTTTTTCAGTTTTCGTGGAAGTCTTCCATGTTCTTTCAAATCACAACTCACCTAATCCTTTCTCCCCTAAAATCTTTATGAAATGCTCTTGCCAGCTTCCTTTATCCTTTATCCTCAATTCCTCTCCTACATCCTTCCCATTCACAGATTCTGCACTTTCTGTTCTCTTTCTTCTCCCAAGACATCCCTTCCGTTACCTCGTTTCCCAATCTAAATCTTGCTATACTTGTCCATCTTCTCTCCCCCCATCCCTTTTTTGAATACTTCGGTACTCCTTCCTTCTTTATCATCTTATACCATTCACTATATTTTGATTCCTCAATCATCCCACATGTTTCTATTAATTTTTTTCCCTGCCTCTTTTCTCCACTTCTTCACATTTCAGTCCCATCTTCTATACCTCCATCCCTAAAGAACCCTCTTCTTTCTTCTTGCCATCTCTTTAATTTTACCGTCCTTCCTCTCCTCCCTATTTTGAACCTTCTTTTTCCTATTCTCTATTCCACTTTTCCCTAACTGTTTCATTACCTCTAGCGCTATTTTAAATTCTTTCACGTATATGAGCTCTTTCCTACACCCTATAATCTTTAACCTGCTATCATTTGCCCTTTTTCACTACTAGTCTATAGCTCATTATCCATCTTTTATTATTCTTAACACCTTGATTATTTCTTCCTTGTTATGTCCTCTGCCTCACCTCTATTCCTTTCCTCTTTTTGTCCTCTCCTAACTTTCTTCTCTACCCCTCCTAGCAAACCCATACATTTCTTCTTTCAATCCTGGTTTACTCTCTCCCTTCTTATTCTCTCTCTATTGACTACCTTCCTAACCTCTTATGCCGCCCTAGCCTTCTTCTCCTCTTCTTCAAACATTTTATTTTCCATCTCTCTTTTTTTATTTACTCATCTCAGTATACTTCTTCTAAATACTTTGGTACTCCTTCCTTCTTTATCATCTTATACTATCCTGGTCTACACTTTCCCTTCTTGTTCTCTCTCTATTGACTACCTTCCTAACCTCTTATTCCACCTTAGCCTTCTCCGCCTTTTCTTCAAAAATTTCATTTTTCATCTCTTTTTTTTTATTTTAACATCTTAATATACATACATACATTGATTAGCAGTTCGAACTCGAAAGTTCATTGCCTCACTACCCGATTCGGGTAGTGTTTCTAGGTGGATATTTACTACCAATGTGGGCCCACCACACCCACGACGGGCCAACAGCACGCAGGTATTCCTGAACGGTTACCCATCCAAGTACTAACCGCGCCCAACAATGCTTAACTTCAGTGATCTTACGAGAACTGGTGTTTCCAGCGTGGTATCGCCGTTGGCTTAACATCTTAATATACTTCTTCTAAATACTTTGGTACTCCTTCCTTCCTTATCATCTTATACTATCCTGGTCTACACTTTCCCTTCTTGTCCTC
>CAKNYM010050748.1:65947-80421 GCA_932195095.1 Andricus curvator
CCCTTCTTGTCCTCTCTCTATTGACTACCTTCCTGACCTCTTATTCCGTCCTAGCCGTCTCCACCTCTTCTTCAAACCTTTTATTTTCCATCATTCTTTTTTTATTTACACATCTCAGTATATTTCCTCTAAATACTTTGGTACTACTTCGCTCTTTATCACCTTATACCATCCCGGTTTATTCTTACCCTTCTTGTTATCTCTCTATTGACTAAATCCCTAACCTCTTATTCCGCCCTAGCCTTCTCCGCCTCTTCTTCAAAAATTTTATTTTTCATCTCTCTTTTTTATTTAAACATCTCAGTATACTTCTTCTAAATACTTTGGTACTCCTTTCTTATCATCTTATACTATCCTGGTCTACACTTTCCCTTCTTGTCCTCTCTCTATTGACTACCTGCCTAACCTCTTATGCCGCTCTAGCCTTCTCCGCCTCTTCTTCAAATCTTTTATTTTCCGTCTCTCTTTTTTAATTTACACATCTCAGTATACTTCTTCTAAATACTTTGGTACTCCTTCGTTCCTTATCATCTTATACTATCCTGGTCTACACTTTCCCTTCTGGTTCTCTCTCTATTAACTACCTTCCTAACCTCTTATTCCACCCTAGCCTTCTCCGCCTCTTCTTCAAATATTTTATTTTCCATCGCTCTTTTTTTATTTACACATCACAGTATACTTCCTCTAAATACTGTGGTACACTTTCCTTCTTTATCATCTTATACTATCCTGGTCTACACTTTCCCTTCTTGTCCTCTCTCCATTGACTACCTGCCTAACCTCTTATGCCGCTCTAGCCTTCTCCGCCTCTTCTTCAAATCTTTTATTTTCCTTCTCTCTTTTTTAATTTACACATCTCAGTATACTTCTTCTAAATACTTTGGTACTCCTTCGTTCCTTATCATCTTCTACTATCCTGGTCTACTCTGACCCTTCTTGTTCTCTCTCTATTGACTACATCCCTGAACTCTTATTCCGCCCTAGCCTTCTCCGCCTCTTCTTCAAACCTTTTATTTTTCATCTCTGTTTTTTATTTACACATCTCAGTATACTTCTTCTAAATACTTTGATACTCCTTCCTTATCATCTTATACTATCCTGGTCTACACTTTCCCTTCTGGTTCTCTCTCTATTAACTACCTTCCTAACCTCTTATTCCACCCTAGCCTTCTCCGTCTCTTCTTCAAATATTTTATTTTCCATCTCTCTTTTTTTATTTACAAATCTCAGTATACTTGCTATAAATACTTTGGTACACCTTCCTTCTTTATCATTTTATACCATCCCGGTTTACTCTTTCGCTTCTTCTTCTCTATTGACTACCTTCCTAACCTCTTATTCCGCCCTAGCCTTCTCCGCCTCTTCTTCAAACCTTTTATTTTCCATCTCTCTTCTTTTATTCACACATCTCAGTATACTCATTCTAAATACTTTGGTACTCCTTCCTTCTTTATCATCTTATACCATAACCATTCATTATATTTTGATTCCTCAATCACCCCACATCTTTCTATTAATTTTCTTTCCCTGTCTATTTTCTACAATTCTTCATATTAAAGAACTCCTTTCTTCTTCCCATCACGTTAATTCTATCGCTCTCCCCCTCCTTTCTCCAATCTCATTCAAACAATTTTTAGCTAACTCCCCTCCCTTTGCTTTCCCTCAAACTTCCATGGCCTCTTTCCGGCTCTAGTACTTTAATCCCGAATATTTGAAATCCTTTACTCCTTCTAGCTTAACTCCCTTCCATTTCCCAGTCCATCTTTGTATCTTCCACCTCCTTTTCTAAACGCCATTATCTTTATCTTTTCTCTTTTTTCCTTTTAAATCTTTGATTTAATAAACAATACAGAAGATTTGTCCATTACCTCGTTTACAAATAGTTCTTTCCCCCATATGTGCCTTCCTACCTTTCATTATTCCTAACACCTTGATAATTTCTTCCCTTGTTATGTCCTCTTCCTCGCCTCTTTCCCTTCCCTCTTTACCAACTTTCTTCTCTATCCCTCCTAACAAATCTATGAAATATTTTTGTTCTTTCTAACTCTCACTTCCTTCTTCTTCTCTTTACATACCTCATCCTATAAACTTCTACCCCTTCCTTCGCTAACTTTTTTGTTGCCTGTACTCTCCAATACTCTTTTTGTTTATCCTATCATTATTTCCATCTCTTCTTCTATATTACCCTCTGCCTTTTCATATTCTTTACTCTTTCCTTAAATTGTTTTTTTCCTTCTATTGACCAATCCCTTTTTCTGTTCTTTTTACCTTTTTACCCTTATTTTTATTACTCTTTTCTCCCTTTAATGTCACTATTATGGGAAAGTGATCCGAATCTATATAATCCACCTCTAGTTTCTTGACCTTCTCTGTTACCTCGTCGGACACTGTCACATAATCAATTATCGCTCCTTTTTCTCCTCCTGAGCGTGCTTATTCACCTTCTTATATTTCCGTTTAAGATAAACCATCGCATCTCTTCCAAGTTCTTCAACAATATCTTTCCCTCCACATTCAGTATCTTGTCTTTGGATTTTCTTCCTAGCTCTCCTTTCCATTACCTTCCACCACTATCGCCTGTTCTAGCATTAAAATGTCCTCCTATTTAAAGCTTAATCCCCTGTTTTATTTCCTTTATTTCCTTCCAGGAACCCCCCTTTCCCTTAAAGGTCTCCTTTATCCCCTAGAACCCCCACGTATCACCCGGAAACCCATTTTTTCCATGGGACCCCAACTATCCCTCAGGACCTCCTTTATACCACGGGACTCCAACTAATCGACGTGACCCCAGAGATTCCTCAGGATCCCCTTTATCCCCATGATCCCCCTCCTAACCCTCAGAAACCCATTTTTCCATAGGAATTCAGTTATCTCACGCGACACCAAAATTCCCTCGGAACGCCCCTATCACTAGGGACCCCTTTATTCCACAGGACCCCAAATATCCCATGGGGTCCCCTTCATACCACAGGAACCCACCTATCCCACGGGATCCTCTTATCCCTTATCCCTATTCTTCAGGAACACAATTCAGGAATACAATTTAACTTAAGGCGCGTTATTTAAAAAACAAGGTTGCTACAAAATACCATCTTCGAAATTCCCTAACTTTCCCTGACTTTTCCCTGAACAATTTCTCATTTTCCCTGAAAGTTACTTGTTTTCAGGTTAAATTTTCAACCAAAGAAATTAATGTTCAACCAAAAAGATAATTTTTCAAGCAATAAGATTAATTTTCCACCAAAAAAAGATAAATTTTTAACAAAATAAATGAATTTTCAACAAAGTAGTTATATTTTTAACAAAGAAATGAATTTTCAACTAAAATGAGGAATTTTTTACCAACAAGATTAATATTCTATCACAAAAGAAGAATTTTTAACACAATACATACATTTTCAGCCAAATAGTTGAATTTTCAGTTAAAATGATTTAATTTCAACAACAACAAAAAAGGATTTCCAACAAAACAGTTAAATTTTTAACAAAAGAAATGAATTTGAAACTATCATGATGAATCTTCAATTTAAACAAAAATTAATTTTGAACCAAATAGTTGAGTTTTCGACCAAAAAGATGAAGTTTCAACTTAAAAAGATAAATTTTCAAAAAAAGGTTGAATTTTCAGTCAAAAAAAAAAGGTTTTTGAATTAAAATGATGAATCAACTTAAAAAATTATAATTTTGAACATAGCACCAAAAAGACCAATTTTCAACCAAAAAAGATTTTTCAGGCAATAAAGAAAAAATTTCATCCCAAATGTGGAATTTTCATACCAAAAGACGAATTTTCTACAAAACAGTATAATTTTCAAACCGAAAATATGAATCTTCAACATAAAAGTTAATATTCGACCAAATTGTTAAATTTTCAACAAAAAATGTAACAGTTGATATTTTAACCGAAAAAGATTTTAATTTGAAACGAAAAAAGATAAATTTTTAACAAAATAAATGAATTTTCAACAAAATAGTTATATTTTTAACTAAAGAAATGATTTTTCAACTAAAATGAGGAATTTTTCACCAACAAGACTAATATTCTACCACAAAAGAAGAATTTTCAACACAATGCATAAATTTTCAGCCAAATAGTTTAATTTTCAACTAAAAAAGATACGTTTTTAACCAAAAACGGATTATTTAAATTTTCAGTTAAAATAATTTAAGTTCAACAAAAAAAAAAGGATTTTCAACAAGACAGTTAAATTTTTAACAAAAGAAATGAATTTGCGACTATAATTATGAATGTTCAATTTAAACAAAATTAATTTTGAACCAAATAGTTGACTTTTCGACCAAAAAGATGAATTTTCAACTTAAAAAGATAAATTTAAAAAAAAGGTTAAATTTTCAACCAAAAAAAAAAAGGTTTTTGAATTAAATTGATGAATCAACTTAAAAAATTATAATTTTGAACATAGCACGAAAAAGACCAATTTTCAACCAAAAAAGATTTTTCAGGCAATAAAGAAAAAAATGTCATCCCAAATGTGGAATTTTCATACCAAAAGACGAATTTTCTACAAAACAGTATAATTTTCAAACCGAAAATATGAATCTTCAACATAAAAGTTAATATTCGACCAAATTGTTAAATTTTCAACAAAAAATGTAACAGTTGATATTTTAATCAAAAAAGATTTTAATTTGAAACCAAAACAGTTGAATTCAATCAAAGAAGACGTATTTTTAACCAAAAGTTGAAAATCCTCGATCAAAAAAGATTAGTTTTCGATCAAGCAAATGCAAATGCAACCGAGAAAGATATTTCAGTAAATAAATAAAAAAAACTTCATCCGAAATGTTGAATTTTCATACCAAAAAGAAAATTTTTCTATAAAACAGTTAAATTTTCAAACAAAAAGATGATTTTTTCACCAACAAGATTAATAATCGACCGCAAAAGACGAATTTTCAACAAAATGCATGAATTCTCAACCAAATAGTTTAATCGTCAACTAAAGAAAATACATTTTTAACCAAACACAGATTAGTTAAATTTTTTTTTAAAGTTTTCAAATAATTTCCAATATTTCAGACAGATTTCAATAATTTCACAAATATTACCAAATATATTTTAAAAATATTTCAAATATTTCCAAAGATTTCAGAAAGATTTCAATAATTTTTCAGAGATTTCGGATAGATTAAAAATTTCACAAAGGTTTCAATGATTTCCTAAAGATTTCAATTTTATATTCAATATTATTATTTCAATATTGTCCAATATGTCAAAAATATTTCACATATTTCCAAATATTTCAGAAAAATTTCAATTATATCACAAAGATTTCAATGATTTCCCAAAGTTTTCAAAAAGATTTAAATAATTTCACAAATATTACCAAATATTTTGCAAAGATTTCCAAAGATTTCACGAAGGTTGCAATGATTTATCAAAGAATTCATAAAAAAATGTTTATAGGGTACTTTTTTCACGCCCAAAGGGTAACAAATTCAGGATAAATTCATAAGATTTCAAAGCAATTCAAGTTAAATTCAAAAGAATTACAATTAATTGAAATTTTTTTTATAATCAAAAAAATTCCATTGATTTCCGTGAACTTGGAATGAATTTAGGGGAATTTAAGGTAAATGAGAAGAATGCGATTAAATTTATAGAAATTAAAGGTGAATTTTAGAAAATTCAAATGAATTGAAAACAATTTAAAAACATGAAAAAACTTCATTGACTTCAGTAACTTTGAAATAAGCTTAGAAAAATTCAGGGTGAATACCAAAAAATGATTTCAAATCTCTTAAAATCTTTGAAACCCTACCAAATTATAACCAAAAAAGTGACTAAGGACTACAAACCAATTTAAAAGAATAAAAATTATTTAGAAATAATTTTTAAAAAACCGATAAAATTCCATTTATTTCACTCAAATTTGAGTGAATTGAGTGGAATTTAAGGGAAATGAGAAGAATTCGATGAAATTCATAAAAAAATCAAGCTGAATTTAAAAAGCAATTAAGTGAATTGAAAGCAATTTAAAAATATGAAAAAATCATTGAATTAAGTTTGAAATGAGTTCAGAAAAATTCAAGTGATTTAAAAAAATTCAAAAGAATTTCGAAGAATTAAAAAAATTCAGGATAAATTAATAAGAATTCAGGGTGCGATCAAAAAATAATTTCAAATCTCTTCAAATCTTTGAAAACCTACAAAAAATACCTCACTTCTCGTGAATAAATTCTTTGAAATCCACTAAAATATTATAAAATCCCGTGAAATTCTATGATGATATTTCCTGAATTCCTGGAAAATGTTTTAAAATACATTGAGAGCTATAAAATCCCTTAGAATCATTGAAATGCTCGGAAATCTGATAAAATCCTGTGAAATTCCTAAAATATTGTAGACGCTTTGAAATCCCTTTAAATTATTGAAAGCAATAAAAAAGAATCTTTTAAGATTCCTCAAAATATTTAAAATCCTTTGAAACCCTAAGAAACACCTCACTTCTCGTGAATACATTCTTTAAAATCCACTAAAATATTATAAAATCCCGTGAAATTCTATGATGATATTTCCTGAAATCCTGAAAAACGTATTAAAATACATTGAGAGCTTTAAAATCCCTTAAAATCATTGAAATCCTCGCAAATCTTATAAAATCCTTTGAAATTTTTTTAAATATCTTAAACTCTCATAGATCCTGTAAAATCGTTCCATATCTTCCGAAATTCTAGAAAATTGCTGATCCTAAAATATTGCAATCGCTTTGAAATACCTTTAAATTATTGAAAGCAATAAAAAAAGAATCTTTTAAGATTCCCTAAAATATTTAAAATCCTTTGAAACCCTAGTTCTAGAAAATTCTTCACCCTAAAATATTGCAAACTCTTTGAAATCCCTTCAAATTAATGAAGTTAATTAATAATTCCTTGGAAGCTTTTAAAATTCCCTGAAATATTTCAAATTGAAAGCTCTCGAAAATGCCTTAGAAGTGTTAAAAATACCCTACAATTTTAAAAATCCTTTCAAATTGTTGAGACCTATTAAGAATTTAAGAAATATATGAAAATACCCTGAAATATTTCAAAAAAAAATTCAAGACAACTCAGAAATAGGTATAGACCTGAAATTAATAGTGTAATAACCCATGAGTTAATTTATTGAAAGAAAAGTGACATAGGGTGCCATAGGGATCAAATCTTGAAAATAGGGTACTTTAGGGACATTAACAATACGAGAATTTCTATTTTCGAAAAATTTAAACGATCCGATGAATTTAATCATTAGATTGGTCACCTGGTCAAAAAACTTGAAGATCTTTTAACAAAAACTGAGAAAGTTATGTGGATTTTTCGTTTTTGCACCTTTTTCGTCACTTCAATCTTATAGAAAAATTTCAAGGGGTTAAAGGTAAATTTTAACCAATTTGGCTGAAATTTCGAACAGATCCTGTTTTTGGAAATTGGTACGAAACCCGCTTAAGTGCTCGGAGAACTTCTAAAGAGCATTAGAATATGCTCGACCTTTATGTGATTTGCGAATTTAATGAGCATTTTGAATTAGGATTTAAAAAATCGTATTTTATAAAAATTGTAATGAATAATAATTACATTATTTAAATTTCGCGGGGAAATGCATCGCTTCAAATTGGAAAGGGTGCTAAATTTAAATGATAAAAGAAGTCAAAGTCATAGAAAACATATTATTTGCATTAAACAGTGCCTTATTCAGGGTTGCTACAATATCCCAATTTCTAAATCCTTCTAGGTATAAAACCCACTATACACCTAGAAGATAATAATGTTAATCCAAAATAAACTTTGTTTCTAAATATTTTTTTAAAACACTTTTTAGTTGTGTTTTCATGTCAAAAAGATAAATTTTCAACCAGAGAAATGAATTTTTAACTGAAATGATGAATCTTCAACCAAAAATATGAATTTTTAACCAAATAGACAGTTGAATTTTCAGCCCAAAAGATTAATTTTCTACCAAAAAAGACTGATTTTGAACAAATTTCTGAATTTTCACGAAAAAAATCAATTTTCAACCAACATTAGAATAGTTACAAAGTCAGAAAAATAAATGTTCAACCCAAAAATCAATTTTCAAACAAATATATTTTTTTCATAACAAAAAAATTATTTTTTAACAAAAAAAAAAAAAGAATTAAATTTTCAGTTGAGACAATAAATTTTCAAACAAAAAATATAATATTTCAATTTGCATTGAGAAAATTAAATTTTTAAAAACGACTTTTCAGCAAAATTAATTAATTATCAACTAAAAATATAAATTTTCAAGCGAAAATGGAAGTTATATCTTCAGTTAAAAAATGAATGTTCAACTAAAAAGAAACGAATTTTCAACCAAAGAAATTATTTTTTAATCACAATGATGAATTTTCAACCACAAATATGAAATTTTGTCCAAATAGTGAATTTTTCAATCCAAAAGATGAATTTTCAATCAACAAAGAAAAACGAAATTTCAACTAAACCTTTTTTTTCAATGACAGAAATGAATTCTTAGTAACAAATAGAATAGTTTAATTTCTTACTAAACAGATAATTTTTTAACGAAAAAGTTTACATTTCTATCAAAAAAGGTAAATTTTCCACCAAAAATGAAATAGCTAAAGTGAATTTTCAAATAAAATTATGAATCTTTAACTAAAAAAAAAACTTAATTTTCAACCAAATACATTAATTTCAAACTAAAAAGATAAATTTTCTACCATAAATAAAGTAGGATAATTTTCAGTTAGTAAAATAAGTTTTTAACCAAAAGGCAAACGAATTTTCAACAAAACAATTAAATTTTAAAACAAAGAAATGAATTTTTAACCAAAAAGATGAAATGTCAACTAATGAGAGTAATCTTTTACCAAAAAAAAGACGGATTTTCAACAAATAGAGTTCAATTTTCACTGAAAACAGATACATTTTCAAATTAAAAATAGAATAGTTAAATTTTAAGTAAAGAAATTAATTTTGAATCAAATTAAAGTAAATTTTCAAAGAAATTGTATAATTGTCAACCAAGAAGATTAAATTTCTATCGAAAAAGATAAATTTTTGACAAAAAATAGAACAGTTACATTTCCAGTTGAAAAAATTAATCTTAAATAAGAAAAAACTCATTTCCAACCTGAAAGATCAATTTTCTACCAAAATAGATGAATTTTTAACAAAGTACATGATTTTTCAACCAAATATTTGAATTTTTAAAGGAATTTCCAATAAAAAGGATGAATTAGTCATCAAGAAGATTAAATATTCTCCCCAAAAATTCGAGTTTTCAATAAAATACAGGAATTGTAAACCAGATATTTAAATTTTCAACTTAATAAGATAAATTTTGAACCAAACATGTACGAGTAGTTGAATTTTCTACAAAAAAGATGAATTCTCAACGAAAAACGTGATATATTTCAACCACAAAACAGATTTTAATTTTATACCAAAAGTAGTAGAATTCAACCAAAAAAGATAAATTTTCAAACAATAAGATGAATTTTCTACCAAAATAGATAAACTTTTAACAAAGTACGTGAATTTTCAACCAAATATTTGAATTTTCAACCAAAAGATGAATTAGTCACCAAGAAGAATAAATATTCTCCCACAAAATTAAAATTTCAATGAAATACAGGAATTTTGAACCAAATATTTGAATTTTCAACTTAAGAAGATAAATTATGAACCAAGCATGTACGAGCCAAGTTTTCAGTTGAAACAATTAATTTTCATCTATAAAACGTGATTTTCCTAATTAAATTTTGAACGAAAAAAAGGCTTTTCAACTAAAATGATGAATTATCAACCAAATAAATGAATTTTTAACAAAGTAGTTCCACTTCCAACTAAGTAGTTGAATTTTCTACCAAAAAATATGAATTCTCAACGGAAATGTGATATTTCATATTTCAACCACAAAACAGATTTCAATTTTATACCAAAAATAGTTGAATTCAACCAAAAAAGATTAATTTTCTACACTTTGGTTTAAATCCTCAAGCAAAACAGATTAATTTTAAACCAAACATTTGCGATTTTCAACCATAATAATAAAATTAATTTCAACTTTGGTTTATCGAAAATTCCCTAGCTCTGTCAGGTTTTCCCTGACATTCCCTGACTGTCTGGAATTACCTGACCTGTAGCAACTCTGTAAGTTAAAAAAAGTATACGTTTATTTGACTCTAGAATGTTTTTGTAAAAATATATGTATTAATTATGATTTATACATATTTTTTTTAAACAATAAATGCTTTAAATTCTCTTTAATGCTCTGTTCGAGCTTAAATGCTGAGCATATTCTCGAGAGCATTTGCTCAACATAAATTCTTGAGCATTTTAGAACTATACTTGTACCAAAGTTAAATTGAAAAAAAATGATTTCGTTCAATGAAAATTAAATAAAACTTACTTTGTCTCCTGATCTTCATCAGGTGAACTTTCACCTTCTAAGGTGGCATACCCTTTGTCTTTTCTGTCCTTTTTGTCTTTTCGTTTTCCACCGAGAAGGTCCTTTTTCGAGTGCTTGTCATGTCCTTCGTCACTGACTAAATAACCAACAAAACATAGAAATTAAATTATCTAGATTTCAATTCAACTTTCAAGTCGAGTGTTGAAATCTGAGAATAATCTTTTAATTTTATGAAAGAATTCACTCGATAAAGGGACAGAAAATGACTAAAAATGTCAAAAGTCGACGAAAATGACAGGTACATAACCTCTTCGTAAGGTTTAGAACCGGTTAATTAATTATTTTCTTTGGGATCTTACAGTCACTCTCGTTACTTTTCCGAGCCGATTCAGATGCGTAAAGTCCTGGAAACTCCTTTTCAACATCAGGACTCTCAAAGTCCATTATATTCCTTATTTTTGACACTTGTTTTTTTTCTATTCTGACACACTTTTTTTGTTGACTGCCACTGCGACCATACCATGCTGGAAGTAAACAAGGTATGCTCCCCAACCACACTGCGCATGCGTGGCACCAGCAGTCTCATTGGATGAAAGTAGCGCACTTTTTTGAAATTATTATGTGTGCGAATCAATTTTTTATAATAAATAATCTTTGTATTATTTAAAAAACTAATTTTTTTATCACAAAATAGTCCTTCAGAGTGAAAGGTTAATTGAAATTTTGATTTTAATTTCTACAAATAAATTATTTTTCAATAGTCTCTATATTTAATACTCTCTGAGAATTCTTTCGAGTTGGAAAATTTTAAATTTTTTTTATTTTTAACATTTTTATTGAGTTGAAAGGCAGGAAATTTTGGTTTTTATTTATTTTTGTGAATTGGGGAAGGGAGTTTTTTTATTGCAAACCTATTGATTAATATTTTTATTGATTTCAGTCGGGGCAAATTCTTTATTTTCAACATTTTCCTTCAGAAATTTTTTTCAATTTGTTTCTGAATCGGTAGAGAAAATTTTTAGTATTTTTGTTCAATTGCAAGTGAGGAAAATTTATTATTTAATTTTTTTTCTGAATGGAAAAAGGGAATTATCATTTTTTTATTTATTTCTGAATTGAAGAGGGACATTTTGTATTTTTAACGTTTTTATTGAGTTGGAAGGGTAGGCATTTTGGTTTATAATTTTTCTTTCTGAATTAGAAGAATTAGAATTTTTACTTTTGACATTTTGGTTAATATAATTGAATTAAAGGGGAAAAATTCTAATATTTTCATATTTTTTTTAGAAAAAAAAGGGAGAACTTTTTTTTTTTCTCTGAATCGAAAGTGGAAATTTTGTTATTTTTAACATTTCTATTCAATTGGAAGAATGAAATTTTGGTATTTATTTTGTTTCTGAATTGGAAAAGAGACTTTTTCAATTAAGAAAAAAAATTGAAAATTCTCCCTCTTTTCTCCCAAGAAAACTGTGGAAATAAAAGAATTTTTAGTTTTTAATATTTTTATTGAGTTGGAAGGAAAGAAATTTTAGTTTTTAATCTTTTCTGAATTTGAAAAGGGAATTTTTTATCAACATTGTTAGTGATTTTAATGGGGTCGAATTTTGTATTTTCAACATTTTTATTTAATTTTGTGTTTAATTTGTTTCTCAATTGGGAGAGGAAATTTTTGTTTTTAATTTATTTCTGAATTGGAATAGGGACGGGACATTTTCTATATTAAATTTTTTTTTTTTGAGTTGGAAGAAATAAAATTTTTGTTTATAATCTTTTTATTTAATTGGACGTGGAATTTCTTTTTTTTTTGTAAATTTTTTGGTTAAATTTGGTTAATATTTTTATTGAGTTAAAGGGGAAAAAATTCAAATATTTCCACATTTTTCTTGAAAGAAAAAAGGGAGAATTTTTTATTTTCTTTTTTTTTCTGAATTGGGGAAGGAAGTTTTTTCATCTAAAACATTTTGATCAATATCTTAATTGACTTGAAGCGTGGCATATTATTTATTTTAAATATTTTTCTTATGATGAAAGAAAAGAATTTTTTGTTTTAAATCTTTTTCTGAATCAAAAGAGGAAATTTTTTTATTTTTAACATTTATATTCAATTGAAAGAAGAAAATTTTGGTATTTATTTTGTTTCTGAATTGGAAAAAAGACTTTTTTCCAATGAAGAAAAAAAAAATCGGAAATTTTCCCTCTTTTCTCCCAAGAAAACTATGGAAATAACAGAACTTTTAGTTCTTAAAATTTGTATTGAGTTGGAAGCAAAGAAATTTTAGATTTTAATTTTTTCTGAATTTGTAAAGGGAATTTTTTATCAACATTGTTAGTGATTTTAATGGGGTCAAATTTTGTATTTTTAACATTTTTATTTAATTTTGTATTTAATTTGTTTTTCAATTGGGAGAGGAGATTTTTGTTTTCAATTTATTTCTGAATTGGAATAGGGACGGGACATTTTCTATATTTGACTTTTTTTTTGAGTTTGAAGAAATACAATTTTTGTTTATAATTTTTTTATTTAATTGGGCGAGGGAATTTCTTTTTTTTTGTAAATTTTTTGGTTAAATTTGGTTAATATTTTAATTGAGTTAAAGGGGAAAAAATTCAAATATTTTCATTTTTTGCTGAATTGGGGAAGGAAGTTTTTTGATCTAAAACATTTTGATCAATATCTTAATTCATTTGAAGCGTGGCATATTATTTATTTTAAATATTTTTCTTATGGTGAAAGAAAAGAATTTTTTGTTTTCAATCTTTTTCTGAATCAAAAGAGGAAAGTGGAAGGGAGGAAATTTTGGTATTTATTTTATTTTTGAATTGGAAGAGGGCCTTTTTTAATTTTGAACATTTTAATTGAGTAAAACTGGTTCAGATTATTTATTTTGCACATTTTTCTTCAGATGAAACGGAGGATTTTTTTCTAAATCGGAAGAGAGAAATTTTTTATTTTCAATATTTTTATTTCATTGTAAGAGGACATTTTTTAATTTAATTTGGTTTTTTAAGTGGAAGAGGAAATTTTTGTTTTCAATTTAATTTTGAATTGGAATAGGGACATTTTTATTTTTAACATTTTTTTTAAGTTGGAAGAAAGGAAATTTTGTTTTCTAATTTTTTTGTCGGAAGTGGAATTGTTTTTCTTTTTAACATTATTGTTGATGCAGGGAAAATTCTGTAATTTCCAATTTTTTTGAGATGAACAAAGGAAAATTTTTAACTTTTTTTCTTAATTCGAAGTGAGACATTCTTTATTTTTCAAATTTGTATTCATTTGGGAGGGATGAAATTTTTGCTTTTATTTTTTGTCTGAATTAGAGAAGGGATTTTTTTTTATATTTTGAACATTTTTATTAATATCTTAATTGAATTGAAGCGGGGAAGATTCTTTATTCAAGATTTTTTTTATGATGTGTAAGGTAATTTTCATTTAAATTTTCGCGCTTACTCGCAGTTATAGATGCGGCCTGAATTTTTGGCAAGAGACCTATTGCGGCTATTCCCGCCTTGCTCTCATATGCAAATTCTCAGGTGATGATCAGGTGATGCGCAATCCACCTATAATAATTTAATTTAGGTGGTCACGTGATGTGTAGGGGAGAATTGCGCGGGCCCAGAAATAAAATGCGAGGGTTTCACGCGACGAGAAACTCATAAACCAATTGACGAGTGTCGTGATCACCGCTGACTATAATTCAGCGATATTTCTATTAACGCCGTTTGGCGAGTTCTGTTTCGATAATTATATATAGAATCGTGTTGTGATAGATCGCCAGGTATGAACCTTCAAAAAGTGTTGTAAGAATTTAGTGTGACCGTTATTTAAAAAAAACTAAATGTGCAAATTTGTCTTGCAGCGGCGTTTTTATCCATTTGAATGCTGACAAGTAAGCATTATTTCTGGGCTCAAGCAAACATCCATTCTCTTTTCGAATATTTAGACAAGAAAGGATTTTGAGCTTCAAACTCTACAATAAAAAATGTCATCTCCGTGAAACTTTTGGAAATTATAGACGTCTCAAATTGTCAAATCCAAATCCTCTCCATCTTCAACAATTGATGCGTGCGCCTGATCGAG
>CAKNYM010050748.1:92217-129454 GCA_932195095.1 Andricus curvator
ATAGTTGAATTTTCAACAAAATCGGCGAATTAGTTACCAAGAAGATTAATATTCTACCAGAAAAGACAAAGTTTCAACAAAATACAGAAATTTTTAACCGAATAGTTGAATTTTCAATTAAAAAAAAAAACTAATTTTGAACCAAAAAGATTAATTTTCTACCAAAAAAGATCAATTTTTAATGAAATACATGAATTTTCATGTGAAGAAGATAAATGTTCAACCAAACACGGAATAGTTCAATTTTAAGTTAAAAAATGATAATTTAAACAAATTTTAACAAAATAGTTCAATTTTGAACAAATGAAAAAAGATTTTTCAACTAAAATGATGAATCAGCAACCAAAAAAATGAATTTTTAACAAAGTAGTTCCACTTAGTAGATTTTTTTCTTAAGAAAGGGTGAATTAAAAAAATAAAACAACCTCTCTTTATGTATATCAATTTTATTTAAACAATATCTGGTTTATAATACAATATTCATTTGTTACCATTCATACGACATTCAGTCTCATTCGCTATGTGTGGACTATGTAGATATCTAGCATAAAAATACGGCGTTAATGTGTTATTCTCCCTCGCTCTTTTTTTTTTTTTTTTTTGAAAGACGTTCTTTCTCTCTTTTAGGAAAATGCCATTTGCCAGTCTTATATCAATGTTTGAGCTGCATAGTTCATTATTACAATTACAAGGTACTCTACTTTTGCTTCGAGGATCTCACTAAATCTTCTTACTCATTCTATTACATCATTACATACATTTTCAAACTAAACTTTCAAAATTGTCCCTGTTACTCATAATTTTCGACGAGAATCAAAGCTACAAATTCATCATTCATAATCCATAACACAATCCATAAAACGTGATAAAGCTCTCAAAGAACTTTATTAATCTCAATAAAATATTCAATAAAATAATATCGATCCTCGATGCTACTTCCACCAAGTTTTTCTTTTTAAATCACTTTTACATTCGTAGGAAGAGTTCGAATAAATATTGAAAGGACAAAAACAAAGTTTGGTATAGCAAGAATTGCACAATTAAAAAAAAAATCGAGAATTAATCACAAATTGAACAGTGAAGAATTATTCTACAAAAATCTAGTTCTATGTTAATTACCAACAGGGGAAACCTTTCCACAGTGGATAATTCATCCTAGAGTGGATAATCATGCATTAAAAATACTAATATATGTCAAATAATTAATTTAATTAATAATAAAAACACTATACGTGTTCATAAATTTAAATTAACTATTTTTATTTCATTTTTGCTCTTAATTAATGATTATCCACTGTAGGGAGGTTCCCCCTACATTATTTTCACTTTTGATCGTTGGTAATAAAATTTTTATATTTATTCCAGAAATGCTTTTTCGGCAAATCGCATCCCTTTATTTATAACTTTGGTCACACACTTTCAGACACACTTTCGTTACCTCGTTCATCATTAAGACTAGAAAGCTGAATATACAATCGGATGAATTGAATTTTGAATTTCATTTCTTTGCCTCTATTCAATTTATTTTACCTTGCTTATTTTTTGGACGTTTTTTAAATCAAAATAAAATTGTCATGAAGAATTCGGCATGTGCGTAAGAAATTCCTTTGTTCAAATGGACTAAAAAAAATTGCTTTCAATCGATATATAAAATTTCTCTCATTTAAGTGACAATTTACAATATTTTTCGTAGAGTCGTATAAATGTAATATTTACGAGAGATAAAGGACATTTACAAATTGCCGGCTTTCATTATACACTAGGGTGGACCAATTTTTTTTTTTTTTGCATTTGCATGCATATTGCCCCCAAATTTTTTCGAATCCACAAAAAAATAATTGAGTTATCTTTTTCGAAAACAAAAATTATATTTTGGTTGAAACTAAACATTCCATTCACAGTTAGCGATAAAATCTGAATTAAAAATTAATTTTTAAATATCACCCCTATAAGTTAAAGGTATGTAATTTGACACATTTTTTAGAATAGTTCAATTTTGCAGATTTGCAAGTGAAAATTCTTAAATTTTAACGATTTGCAATTTAAGATTATTCAATTTTGTAGATTTACAATTCAATGTTCTACAATTTTAAACAGTTATAATTTAAAATACTTGAATCTTAAAAATGTATAAACAAAATTTTGGAAATTTGAATAATTTTAAAGATCAAAAGTCAAGTTTTCAATTCTCAATCTTCCAAATTGAAGGAATTTCTAATGTAAATCATCGACATTATAGCATTTTTAATTTGCGAAACTTAAAACTTGAATAATTTATATATATTTTTTTTATGATTTATTTATTATTCTTTACGAATCTTTAAAATTGCAGAGTTTTCAATTGTAAATCTTCAAAATTGAAAAATTTTTAATTGCAAATCGTTAAAATTGAAGTTTTTCATTTTTTCAATTTTGAAGATTTACATTTAAAAACTCTGCAATTTTGATGATTCATAAATAAAAATTCTTTAATTTGAATGATTTTGAAGACCAAAAATTAAGTTTTCAATTCTAAGTCATCCAAATTGAAGAAATTTCTAATGCAAATCATCAAAATTACAGCATTTTTAATTTGCAAAAATTAAAACTTGAATAATTTTTAATTTTTAATTTAATGAAACTAAAAACTTCAATTTGAACAATTTGCAATTAAAAATTCTTCAATTTTGAAAAGTTGAAATTGAAAACTCTGCAATTTTAATGATTCATAAAAAAATTTCTTAAATTCGGATGATTTTGAAGATCAAAAAACCAAGTTTTCAATTCTAAATCATCCAAATTGTTGAAATTTTGAAGATTTTCAAGTTAATTTTGAATATTTACTATTCCATTTTCTAGAATTTTGTACAGTTAGAAATGAAAACTCAATTTTAAAGATGTACGAATAAAAAATCTTAAATTTAGAAGATTTTGAAGGTTAAAAAATCAAGTTTTCAATTGTCAACCTTCCAAATTAGAGAAAATTCTAATGCAAATCATCAAAATTACAGCATTTTTAATTTGAAATTTTTTCAACTTGAATCATTTTCAATTGTAAATTAAAAAAATTAAAAACATGAAGTTTAAGGATTTTCTATTTAAAATTATTCAATTTTGAAGATTTATATTTTCAATGTATGTAATTTGGAACATTTTTTTTTTGTAATAGTTCAATTTGGAAGATTTGCAATCAAGGATTTTTCAATTTTAAATATTTATATATAATAATTATATATATAAAATCAATTATTTGATATATTATTATTATTACTTTATATATAATATATAATAAAAATCCTTATACTTGAATAATTTTGAAGATAAAAAGTAAAGTTTTTTATTTTCAATCTTTCAAATTGAAGACCTTTCTTATGTAAATAATCAAAATTATAACATTTTTAATTTGCAAAACTTAAAAATTGAATCATTTTTAATTTTAAAAATTAAAAACTTCAATTTTAAAGATTTACAATTCAAATTTCTACAATTGTAAAGAATTACAATTGAAAAATCTTGAATTTTGAAAATATAGAATTTATAATTATTGAATTTTCAACAATTATATTTTCAAGGTATGCAATTCGAAACATTTTTTTGGAACAGTTCAATTTTTAAGATTTATAATTAAAAATTCAATTTTTAAGATTTACAACTGAAATTTTCCATTTTTTGTCCACTTTTCAATTAAAGTGAGGTAATAATTAATTCAAGCTAACTAAAATAATTTAAACAAATTATTATTGTTTATAACTATCTTTTCTTAGAGTATAGCTAGAAAGTTTCAAGTTTTTCTGAAATTGTCAGCTTTTCCTTGACTTTCAAGTTAAGAACAAATAATAAATATTAATATTAATTTAAACAAAAAGGCTCTTAGTAACAACTTTTAGGAAAATGTACATTTAATATGATCCATGTAGAAAATTTGAAGAATATTTCAAATATCTGTTTTATTTCAGAAAAATATGTATATTCATAAAAAAGAAAGACATTCTTTAAAAACGATTCTCTCTAATGTTTATTTATTATTTGTTCATAAACAAAAAGTCAAAGCTAAGTTAAAAATTTCAGAAAAAAAACTCAACTTTCTAGGAATTATCTGAGAGAAGATAGTTATGAACAATAACAATTTGTTTAAACAATTATGTTTGCTAAATTTTAATTGATTATTGCCTCGCTCTAACTGAAAAGTTAAAAACAAGTTAATTTGATTGATATTTAAAAAATAATTTTTGATTCCTATTTTATGGCTAATTGTGAAGAGAAATCTTGAGTTTCAACTCGATTCACCTAATATTGACGAATTTGGGGGCGATATTCATGAAAAATCGAAGAAAAAAAATTCGAATCCATTTCTGGACCACCCTATTATACTATTATTACACAATTAATATTAAAACTGACAAAATTAAAATTTAGTTTCATTTTATCCTAGGCCGACTGAACTTGTGAAACTATGTTAAAGAAAAACTTTAAGTTTTTCGTTCTTTTGATTGAAATAATAAAAATTCCCAGAGTTAAGACTCTTTGATTAAAAAAAAAGAAGAAAAAAACATTTGAAAATATTCTATTTACACAATTGAAAAACGTTAAATTAAACATCCACATTTCGAAATTATTATTGCCACGAAAAAACACTCCTACAGTCTCAATAAAAAAAAAATTATCGCCTCGAGAAACGTCCCTGTTAAATGACCTATTTATAATATTTACAGCGATCTTGAAAACGCGTTCTTAAATTAAACATAAAAAATTACAATAAGGACGAAGCGAAACGCACTCAAGTTTTTTTTTTTTACTTTTCGCATTTCACCATTTATATTATATATAAAAAAATTGTATTCTAGGGTTGATGAATTGAGACGAGAAAAGTGCCAAATACCTTAAATATTCTAAAACTTCATTAGTTAATGAGCATAATGTGAAGAGGAATAATCAGGGTGGCCGTTTTTAAGAAGAAAAAAATCCCGGCTTTTTCCCGATTCACAAAAAATTTTCGATATCCTTAAAAAGCTTTAAAATTTTATCTGAACATTAAAAAAAAATTTGAATTTGCAAAAAGTTTTACACTTTTTGGAATCTTTTCAAATTAAATTTTTTTTCAAAACCTCTAAATTTCTATTAAAATGATTCGAATTTTTCCTAAAACTTTGAATAAATTCTGCAAAATTAATAAATTGCCTTACAATTTTCCAGATTATTTTTTGACAATTTTAAAAGTCTTTTGAATTTTTTAAAATATTCTTTTGAAATTAGTTATAATTTTTTTGTTTTCTTGAAACGTTTCAAAATCCTTTAAAAGCTTTAAAATTGTATTTGAAAATATTCAAAAATCTAAATTTTGTTTAACATTTTTTGGAATCTTTTCAAATTTGAAATTATTATTTTTTTTTTCAAAATTGCTAAATGTGATTTAAAATGATTCAAATTTGTCCTACAACTTTTAAGAAATTCTGCAAAATTAATCAATTGTCTTAAAATCTTCCAGATTATTTTTTGACAAAAATTAAGTCTTCTGAAATCTTTTCAAATATTTTTTTGAAATTAATTACAGGAATATTAAGACAATTTTTTTATTATCTTGAAACCTTTCAGAATCTTTTAAAAGCGTCAAAATTGTATTTGGAAATGTTCAAAAAACTACATTTTGTTTTTAATCTTTTCAAATTTGAAATTATTAAATTTTTGTTTTAAAAGTGCTAAATGTCTTTAAAAATGATTCGAATTTTTTCTAAAATTTGTAATAAATCCTGCAAAATTAAACAACTGCCTTAAAATCTTCCAGATTAGTTTTTAACAATTTTGGAAATCTTTTGAAATCTCTTTAAATATTCGGTTAAAATTAATGTTTCAAAATAAAAAATCATTCTAAATTTCCCCAGCAATCTTAAGAAATTTTGTTTATTATTTCAAAACTTTTCAAATACTTGAAAAGCTTAAAAATTTTATTCGAAAATCTTCAAAAATCTATATTTTGTTTTAAACTTTTTGTGAATTAAAAACTTCAATTTGAAAGATTTATAATTCAAAGTTCTACAATCTGAAAGAGATGCAATTTAAAAGATTCATAAATAAAAATTGCTTAAATTTGGATGACTTTGAAGCTCAAAAATCAAGTTTTCAATTCTAGTTCATCCAAATTTAAGAAATCTCGAATGTAAATGATCAAAATTACAGAATTATAAAACTTTTAATTTAAATTGAAAATTAAAAATTTCCAGATTATTTTTTCACAAATTTGAAAATCTTCTGAAATCTCTTTAAATACTCTGTTAAAATTAATTTTTCAAAATGAAAAATCATTTATAATTTTCCTGGGAATCTTAAAAAAATTGGTTTATTATCTTAAACCTTTCAAAATCTTTAAAAAGCGTTACAATTTTATTTATACATAAAAATTCAACACTGACACTTGCAAACATATTTTTTTTTTAATAGAAAAATTAAAATTGTAACGTTCAAAGTTTAAATTTAGCTCTCTGAAATTTTAACGATTCCAAGCTTTCTGTTTCAAACAACTCAGTTTCAAATTGTTTAATTTTGAATGTATGATTTAAAATTGCTTATTTTAAATAAACAGTAAAACATTGCTAAATATTACAAAAATGTTATTTTTCTTAATTAAAAATTTCCAAATTGAATGCGATCAAAATTGAATGGTTTAGACTGAAACAACATTTGAACAGGATTTGAAATTTAATAAAATTAACTTGAAATTATTAAAAAATTGAAAATAGCTTATAAAGTTTCAATCGGGTGTTTACATTTATTCAAATGGAAACAGTTCAATTTTTAACGCTAAAATTTGTAAATTGTTTAATTTTGAAAAGATTCAGAATCCTCCTGCAAAATCAATTATTGTTCAATTTTTAATAATCGAATTACAGTTAAATTTTAAGGTGCATAAATTAATTCTTGCAGTTGATCAATTTTTGCCAGAAAATTTCAATTTCAAACGCTATTAATTTTTTAAGTCTTTAAAACTGCATTTTGATAGTGAAAAATTTTAGAATTACATATTGTAAATTGAATGATTTCATAATTGAAAATGTTAACAATTGAACTTGAAATTAAAAAAAAATTTCCGATTCAGCGGCCACCCTGAATAATGAATATGCGCAAAATGCACTCCTTTGGGGAGAAAAATGTCTCTGATTTCAAAAATTTCTCTTTTCTATGTACATTTATCAGAAAAAAAATCCCCAGAGAAATCTGGAGAAATTTCTTCACCAGCATGTTTTATCTGCAAAGTTCAAACGCATTTGTTCTGATTGATTTATACCTATTTACAGTGAATATCAGTACACCAGTATAATAAATTTGATGAGGGAAGCGAAGAATTTTATGAAAACGTGATTCCTTGGCCTTGCTCCTTCCGTTTATCAAAGTTTCGCGCTCGAATAAAAATAAATACTTTCGACTACATTTCTAGAAAAATGGTTGCAATCTACTTTCACGAAATCGAGTATCGAATTTTAAATATAGTGGTTTTTTTTTCTTTCGAGCCCGAGTTTTGTACATAGCCCCTAATCTTAAATCTACTTTCGAGTTCGATTTCATTCTTACAAATCGTGTTATTTAACACTACATCTTACAATTATTCGATTTTTTTTCAAATAAGAAATCTGAGAGTTTCTCAATTCTAATACAAGTGAAGACGTAATCAATTTGGCGTGTTCTTTCTGTCATGTTACATTAATCTTTAATCAGTCATTCAGTAAAATTGGAATGTAAGGGATGCTTTCCAATTATCTCTAGACTCAAGATACTCGCTACAGAATTATCAAATCAAATTGGGGAGCGTTCAAAAATTACGTAACGTTATTTGTTTACCATTTTTTGTATTATGTTTAAAAACATAATAGACGTTTTCTAAATAAAAAAAGGTTTTTAAGATGAAGTGCTGTATAGAAATAAACAAAAAAATATTTTGATGTAACACTGAATGCTTTTTAAATCTTTTTTTTAGTCACACATATATTGAAATTACTTACAAGAAAAGAAGCATTATCAATTTGTTTTTAAACTTATGTAAATATAAATTTTCTAATATTATTGAGAAAATTAGAAAGGATTTTTGAATATTTCAGATGTGTCAAAAAAGAATCTAGAAGATTAAAAAAATAATTTTTTATTTTACAGGATTTTACAAAATGTTAGGGAAATTTCGAGCCTTTTTAAAATATATTTTGGATTTTTAGGAGTTTGGAAGAAATACAAAATATTTGATAAATTTTCGGAAATGCTTCCAAGTCTTCAAATATTTTAAATCTATTCAAAACCTCTTAAATTCTTAAAAATATTTTTAGCTGACTCGAATTTTTCTTGCAATTTTGAAAAACCATTCAAAATGTAAAAAAATTGCCTTCAAATCTTCCAAATTTTCCTACAAATTTTAAGAAATTTAAAAAGATTTTTGAATATTTCAGATGTGTCAAAAAAGAATCTAGAAGATTAAAAAAATAATTTTTTATTTTACAGGATTTTACAAAATGTTAGGGAAATTTCGAGCCTTTTTAAAATATATTTTGGATTTTTAGGAGTTTGGAAGAAATACAAAATATTTGATAAATTTTCGGAAATGCTTCCAAGTCTTCAAATATTTTAAATCTATTCAAAACCTCTTAAATTCTTAAAAATATTTTTAGCTGACTCGAATTTTTCTTGAAATTTTGAAAAACCATTCAAAATGTAAAAAAATTGCCTTCAAATCTTCCAAATTTCCCTACAAATTTTAAGAAATTTAAAAAGATTTTTGAATATTTCAGATGTGTCAAAAAAGAATCTAGAAGATTAAAAAAATAATTTTCTATTTTACAGGATTTTACAAAATGTTAGGAAAAGTTCGAGCCTTTTTAAAGGATATTTAGGACTCTTAGAAGTTTGGAAGAAATACAAAATATTTGATAAATTTTCAAAAATTCTTCCAAGTTTTAAAATATTTTAAATCTATTCAAAACCTCTTAAATTCTTAAAAATATTTTTAGCTGACTCGAATTTTTCTTGCAATTTTGAAAAACCATTTAAATTGTAAAAAAATGGCCTCAAAATCTTCCAAATTTTCCTACGAATTTTAAGAAACTTAGAAAAGGTTTTTGAATATTTCAGATGTGTCAAAAAATAATCTAGAAGATTAAAAAAATAATTTTTTACTTTACAGGATTTTGCGAAATGTTAGGAAAAATTCGAGCCTTTTTAAAAGATATTCAGGACGTTTAGAAGTTTGGAAGAAATACAAAATATTTTATAAATTTTCGGAAATGCTTCCAAGTTTAAAAATATTTTTAATCTATTCAAAACCTCTTAAATTCTTAAAAATATTTTTAGCTGACTCGAATTTTTCTTAAAATTTTTAAAAATCATTCAAAATGTAAAAAAATTGCCTTCAAATCTTCCAAATTTTTTTATGAATTTTAAGAAAATTTGTTTATTCATTTGAAACCTTTCAAAATTCTTTTGAGGCTTCTAAAGTTTTTATTTTTTATCTTCTCAAATTGAAACACTTTGCTTCAAAATCTTCAAATCTTTTTCGAAATTTAAGGAACTCTTTTGAAATGTTTTAAAATCGTTTTCAAGTATCTCTTGAAGTTCATTTTTCTAAATGAAAAATCGTTAAATAATTTCCCATAAATCTTAAGAAAATTCTTTTGATAGACCTTTCAAAATAGTTAAACCTTATAATATTCTTCAATTATTCAATTTTTTTTTAATTCTGCAAAATTAAAAAAATTGTCTTAAAATCTTTCAGATTCTTCTTTGACAATTTTAGGAAATGTTTAAAAAATTTTTTAAATGTTCTCTTTAAATTAATTTTTCAAAATAAAAAAACATTTTAATTATTCCTAGGAACTTATAGAATTTTTTCATTTTCTTGAAAGCTTACAAAATTCCTAAAATATCTTATAAGTTTTTATTATTTTTGAATGGTTTCAAAACTTCTAAGTATCTCTTAAACTCACTCAAATTTGTTCTAAAATTATATATTATGGCAAAATTTTGCTTTAAAATCTTTTACACTCCTTTTCCAAATTTTAGGAAATAATTTACAATGTTTTGTAATGTTTTTCAATTTTCTCTTAGAATTTATTAAGAACAAACTCATTTGAAATTTTCCCATGAATCTTAAAATAATATTTTTTCCATTCTCTTGACGCCCTGCAAAATTGAGTTTACCTAAAAAATATTTAAATCCTGAAAAATTCGAAGAATTGTCTTACAGTCTTCCATATTTTTTGCCACACATTTTGAAATCTTCAAAACTTAAAATTATTCTTTTAATATCAAACCTAAACCACTTAAAATTTTCCCAGAAATCGTTAAAAAAATTTTATCTCAAAATCTTTCAAAATTATTAAATTTTTGTTCGAATTCTTCAAAATAAGTTTTTCCCATAATTTAATTTTTCTTATCTCTTTGAAAATATAAAAAGGTTAGAAATTATAGTGTGGTAGCAAAATGTTAAGAACATAATTATTTCCCAATATTAAACAATCAGGTTTTCGACAACAATGTGTTCCATATTTTCGAGATATTTAGTAACATCGCTTTTTTAGGCAATTAAAAATGTTACGTATTCTAGTCAAACCCCCCCCCCTTTTTTTTAAATTTTACGTAATATGTGAACGCTCCCTTGTAGCCTCTACATTTAGAAAAAAAAAATATCTGGAGATTCGTGTTCTCAAGGGAACTTGGAAAAAAAGCAGCTGGCAGTAAATTTAATCTAAGCGATAAATACGAGAAAATGGTGATGCGTTAGGCTTTAAATAATTGTTCTTAAACTAGATGTATACAAAAATTAAACTAAGTGTATCTTTGAAAAAAAAAAAATTGGGTGCCCTGATTCGAAAATAGGGGGTTGGTTAAGAAAAGTCAAAAAGGAAGTAACGAAAAAATTATAGTACCGAAAGTTGAATGAGTATTAAAAAATGAATTAGGTCGAAGTTAGGAGGAAAGAAGACGTCATAAAATATAAATCTAGGCGAGACTATCACTCTTATTGCAACGCCCTCGTTCCTTAAGTCTCTTAATTACGACTCCGCCATCCTGCGATTTTTTTTCTTTTTGATTTAAACTATATGTTGCATACATATCTACCATATCAATGATAAACGTCCGAAGCGTCGAAGAAAAGAGTAAATATTTATAGATATTTATAAACGAATGTCAAAGAATTTTTTCGCCAATGATCGCTAAATTCCTTCCTTCACTCAAGAGAGCAATTCCTAAATACTTGCATTTGTTATGAATTATTATTAACACAGCCTGGACGTTCCTCATTAAAACTCATTAGTCCGATTTCAAATGAAACAATAAAATGTATATACAAGTCTGTACAATTCTCGCGTCGATGGAATCAATAAATCGAGATCAGTAAGCAACTAGCTGGAAGAGAAATTACAAATAAAGTCTTAAATTAAAACAGTTGTCTGTCGCTTCACGTATGTTACATACATGAAACCAAAACTTCAAAAAAACACTTAAAAAAACATCGAAAGTTTCAAGCTTGTAAGAAATTCAAGTTGCCCTTGTTCTTGTCGCTTGGATAAAAAAACAAGGAAGAAATTAGTAGATAAAGATCGTTTCTGGCTAGAAATTCCTACCTTACCGACTTCAAGATCATTTTACAGCTCGTGTGGTTCGTGTCCGTGCTAAGTTCGAGAACATTCTCGAAACTTAGCACGGAAATGAACCACTTGAGCTGCAGAATGGCCTCAAGAGTCGGTAAGGTAGGAATTTGAGTGACAAGTCTTTTACAAACTGAAGCAGTCTTAAAAAATGAACACAAATATGGTACAATTGAAAGTATGTACCATGTGGATAAGAAAAGACTAGGCGTCGCGATCGTGTTTGGAAAAACTTGAGACTTTCCATCGACGCGAGGAAGTTTATAGAGAAAAAGGTTAGACACAGGGTCTCCTAATTGATTCTCCGGGCGAGTGTAATTTTACCGCTAAATGCAGGTGGAGTCTGGATGTTGACTGGCTGATTTCCTTGATTTTTTGGGCTCCTTCGTGGTCAATTCTTGAGATGGCCTTCGAGGACTACCAAGGGTGACTAAGGCAGAAGCAACTGCCAAACCGGCACTTTGCCCTTCCGGTGTGTAAGGCTCTCCACCGGTCGGTAATCTGACTAGCAATGATAAAACCGCTGCTCTGTTGCCACAACACGGTTCCAGGGCGATTGGACTTGGTGCATCCTTAACAGAAATCAGATTAATTTTTTTAAACAGTTTCCGGTAGAGGGTTAGAGGTAGTGTTCTAAAGAGTTTACGTGCTCGGTATTATATCCATTGTCCCTATTGATGTTATGTTCCTTTATACGTTGGCACACCGCGCTCCCGGTTTCTCCAATATATACTTTGCCACAAGAACAAGGGATTTTATATACCGGAGAAACCGGTCCTGTTTCGATATGATGATCAGCTAGTGCTGATTGCGTGAAATGTTTTAGCCTGTCTTTACTCTCATGTTCCTTTACACAATTGCTCACCGCTCTCCCGGTTTCTCCAACATAGACTTTGCCACAAGAACAAGGGATTTTATATACCGGAGAAACCAGGAGGGCGGTGAGCCAACATGTAAAGAAACATGAGAGTAAAGTCAGGCTAAAAAATTTCACGCAATCAGCACTAGCTGAGCATCATATCGAAACAGGACATAGCATTTTATTTGACAAAATAACCGTCATCGCAAAAACGTACAATATTTTTCCATTAAAACATAGAGAAGCAATCGAAATATTAAAACACCCTAATAACATCAATAGGCATTCCGTCCTCCCGGGTTTTTAAAAAAAGACTTGATTGGCCAATCAAGTTCCACCAGTCCCCACCATGGGATGCTCTGGCCAATCACAGGCATCGTAGAGAATATATATAAGAACAACATAAACTGAAACTTCAGTTTCAGGTCAGCCCTGAAGAAGCGAACTGCAATGTTCACGAAACATTGACTGGGGGAAATCCAAGATGTCTGCACGCTGAGGGCCAAACAATAGTACTAATTGCATGGGACAAAACTTTATTTTTTTAATAACTTGGAAAAATAGGAATTTTCGTGACAACCAAAATGGATGAATTTTCATACGAAAAGAATGACTTTCTACTAAAAAAGTTAAATTTTCAACCACATAGTTCAATTTTCCACTAAAAGGGAAAATTTTTCAAGTAAAAAGAACACGAATTTTCAACAAAATAGTTTAACTTTCAACAAAAAAATGGAATTTTCGACAACATAGTTAAATTTACAACCAAAGAAATGAATTTACAAACAAAAATAATAACATTCTACCTAAAACGAAGAATGTAAAAAAAAACAATCAAGCACATAGTTGAATTTTCAACCCTAAAAAAGATACATTTAACTAAAAATGAAATAGTTAAATTTTCAGTTTAAAAATAATTTTCAACCAAAGAAATAACGAAGTTTCAACAAAATATTTGAATTTTCAACTCAACAAATGAATTTTTAATCAAAAAGATTAATTTTCAAACAAATAATTTTCTACCAAAAAGAAAAATTGTCAACAAAATCGTTAAATTTTCAATCATTCTCAAACAAGAATCATATTCTACCAAAAAGACGAATTTTGAACGAAATATATGGAATTTCACCCATATAGTTGAATTTGCAACTAAAAAATATAAATTTTCAATCAAAAATGGAATAGTTTAATTTTCAGTAAAAACAAAAATTTTGAACCGAAAAAAGAAGTTTCAATAAAATGGTTCAATTTTTAACAAAAGAAATGAATTTTCAACTGAAAAATATACATTTCAAAAATGGAATTTAAATATTCAGTTTAAAAAATAATTTTCAAATAAAGAAATAAAAATAATTTTCAACAAAATCGATGAATTTTCAACTATTTTTAAACCTTTTCAACAAAAAAAAAGGAGTTTCAAAAATATAGTTGCATTTTCAACAAAAACAAAATAAATTTTCTACCGAAAAGATATGAATTTTCAAACAAGAAGAATAATTTTCCACCAAAAAAACTAATTTTCAACTGAAAAAAAAAAGTTTTTTAACTGAAAATTTCAGTATATACTTAAGTTTTCAGTTTATAAAAATTAATTTTTAACAAAACAAAAAAAACAGTAAACTTTCATAGAAATAGTTAAATTTTCAACCAAAGAAATGAATTTTTAACTAAAATAGATTAATTTTCAACTGACAAAGGTAAATTTTCAAGCAAAAGAAAAACGAATAAAAAATTTGTTAAATTTCCAACCAAAGAAATCATTTTTCAACCAAAAACATAAATTTTTAACCAGAAAGATGAATTTTCAACGGAAAGAGACGCATTTTCATTAAAATACATGAATTTTCAACCAAAGGGTTGATGTTTCAACAAAAAAAAGGTAAATTTTCAATCAAAAATGGAATACTTAAATTTTCAACAAAAAAAACAAACAAATTTTCACCAAAATAGTTAAATTTTCAAAGCGCTCTCTAACGGCTGGTAAACTCCCTTATTGTTTGGCCCTCGGCGTGCAGACATCTTGCCAGCTGACGTCACAACTTGAAATACCTAATTTTTTTGTCAAGAATACCAGTAATTTCAGACGAAAAATACTCTGGAGGATGTAAGAAAGGATGGGGAAGGGAGAATATAGAAGGTGCACAAATGATTAGAAGAAGGGAAGATGAGGGATGAAGAGAAGTAAACTCTTCTTCTTCTTGAAGGGAAAAGAGGAAGGAGGTGTAACAGGGGCGAAAGGTATGGAAATGCATTGGGAAGAGGAGGAAAATAAGAAAAGGAAAAATAACATTATAGTGAGGGGGGGGGGGTAAGATAAAGTGAAGAAAAGGAAGATATAGAGGAATTCTATAAGAAAACGCTAGGATTTAAAAACAAGCCAAAGCGACATTCAGAGAAAGCTATAAGAGATGTAGATGAATGAAAGAAAAGAAAGGAAGGAGGTACAGATGGCGTATAAGGAGATTAGGATTGAGGGGAAGTGGTTACTTTGGGATGACTGGAAACAAGGTCTGGTAGAGGAAGAGAGATTTCGGAGAAGGGAGGAAAGGTCATAAACTGAGAGGAGAGAAGAATAAAAATATTTGCTGAAGAAAAGAAGGGTGGAGGAAGTAGAATGCATACAGGAAAGGAGGATTATAATAGGAAAAGTAAGGTATAAAATAATCACAGTATACAATGGTGAAGATTGAAGGGAAATTAGAAAAGGCATAGAAGACAAAGTTTTAGAGGATGAGGAAGAAACCATGATAGGGGCTAACTGGAACACCATTATAGTCACAAAAGGGGAAGTGTATGGAGGAGTGAGAGGATCAGCAAAAACTCGAAAGAAGAGGTACGGAACGAAGAAGCGGAAGAACTAATAGGATGGATAGAAGAAAGAGGATGGGATTTATTAAACGGAAATACAACGGGGGATGAAATAAGAGATACTTTTGTTAGAGGGAAAGAGGTTTCGGAAATAAATTACATTATTATAAATAATAAGGGGTGGGAAAAAGTGAAGAAGATGAAAGTAGGAGAACAGATGGAATAACATCGTCAATTTATGTAGAATTGGAGGGTAAGATAAAGAGAAACAAAGTGGAGAATGGAAAGATAGGAAAGAGATGTGATAGAGAATGGAAAGAGCTGTGATAGAGAATGTAAAAAAGGGAAAAGAGAAGTTATAAAAAATGTATAGGAGGTGGAAAAAAGGAACAATAGGTATAGAAAATTAGACAAGAGATTGATAATTTATTAAATTTGAATTTGAAAGAAAACAAACCTTTTTCTTTTTCCGGGAGTTGTTCGATTCGGAGTCATTTCGATCATTCTCTGAATCGCTTGCGTCTCGCCTCTCAATCTCGACCAAAACTTGACTAAAGGCCCTGCTGGCCATTTGCTGCATCTCGACGAAGAGGCGCTGTCTTCTTCGATACAAGTCGTATTTCTGCTTAATCTTCCAGAGGAATGCAGCAACCATCAGGAGAGCGAAGAAGCACCTGTGCGGAGTCATGTAGTCTCTAGTTTACAAGTAAGTACTGCCTGAGGTTTAGGGCAACATAAAAGGAAACGTAATTCGAGAAAAGAAAAAACGCGTCCCCTCTTACAAATTTCAAAGAATCTTAAATTCATTTTCCCGATCCTAGAATTCGAGTGATAGCAGGGCCTAAAATGTTTAAAATTTCGGAGCATGGATTTCACAGCCTATTCAGACGTTAATTTAAGTGTTAACAGAATCTCAAAACAACATATTTTTTAATTTTATAACCAAAATTTTTGGAAAAAAATTGCTTGACACAAAAATGTTGGGAAAAAGATTTTTTGAGAAATATTTGGAAAATTTTTGGGAAAAAATTTTTTTGACAAAAATTTTTCAAAAAAATTTGAAAAAAAAATTTTTTTTTGAACAAAGATTTTTGAAAAAAAAAATTATTTGAATAAAATGTTGGAAAAAAGATTTTTTGAAAAATATTTAATAATTTTGGAAATTTTTTGTCACCAAAATTTTGGAAAAAAATTTGATGTTTGGAAAATGTTGGAAAAAGAATTTTTGGATCAAAAATGTTGGAACAACATTTTTCGAAAAAAAATTTTGGAAAAATGATTTTTTGAGGAAAATTTTTGAAAAAAAATTTGTTGAGAAATATATTTGGAAAATTTGTTGAAAAAAATTTTGGAAAAAAAAATTCTTTGAAAACAAATTTTAAACAAAAATGTTGGATAAAAGATTTTTTGAAAAATATTTAATAATTTTGGAAATATTTGGCGTTATATTAAATTAAATTTGAAACGCTTTAAATTCTTACCACTTCAAGTAAAAATATTTCAATTTCAACATGACTTTTTAACCAAATAATTGAAATTTCAACCAAAAAGATAGATTTTCTACCAAGATGATAAATTTTATATCAAAAAGATAAATTTTCAACAACATGCGTGAATTTAAAAAAAAAATTGTTTCTCAACAAAAAATGTAATAGTTCACATTATAGCCAAAAAAGATTTAAATTTTAAATCAAAACCAGTTGAATTTAACCAAAAGAGACGAATTGTCAACTAAATAGTTTAATCCACAACCAAAACATATTAATTTTCAACTTAAAAGTTACAGTTTGAACCAAAACAGGTGAAATTTCTACCAAAAGATATGAATTTTTAAACGAAAAAAGACTAATGCTCAACAAAAGAATTGAATTTTCAGTCAAGAAAGAAAAACATGTCAACCAAACTGTTAAATTTTCAAGCAAAAAAATTGATAAACAGAACTGTTGAATTTTTAACTAAAGAGATTAAATTTTGTCAAAAAAAGGCGAATTTTCAATAAAATGCATGACTTGTCACCCAGATAGTAGGAATTATAATTAAAAAATATCAGTTTTCAACCTAAAATATAATAGTTATATTTTCAGTTAAAACAATTTTCATCAAAAAAAGTGAATTTTCAATGAAAAATGTTCATACTTGGTTCATACTTCAACAAAGAAAGACAATTTTTCAACAAAATAGTTTCAGAAATTTCAATGACATATTTAAAATTGGAGAAAATTGAAAAAGTTATACGATTTTCAGTATTTAAAACAAAATAGTTTCAGAAATTTCAATGACATATTTAACATTGGAGAAAATTGAAAAAGTTATACGATTTTCAGTATTTAAAAAATTTTCAAAAAATAGTAAAAACTATTTTTCTAACAGATTAAGAAATAATCAAATGATTTTTTATTTATTGAGTATTTTGTATGTAATGCTTTTAATTCCTACTGAAGAAGCTATCTACGTAATTTTCTTAGACCTCAAAAAAAAAAAATAAAAAACCACTAAATTCGCAAAATTTTTACAAATGTAACGTCTGACAAATTTTTTCGAGATCTAAGGAAATTATGCTTTGCTGGCATATATATTTTTTTAATTCAAAGAATCTATTATATTTACATCAACTTTCTGATATCAGTTTGAACGAATTCAGTAACTAAACCGTTTTCCTTGAATTTGTCTAATGAAATGTAAATATTTCAGAAGAATAAGCTTGACGCCTATAATCTATGAGTTATCGAGTATAGAGTAGATATTATATATTCTATAATGACGCACTGGAATAATAATTATTTACACTGTTAACCAAATTCTTCATTGATACATTAATCAGTTTTTCATCTACTTGGCAAAAATGAGGATCGTTTATACTTTGCTCTTCACCTTGGCAATCATCTTCAATTCTATTGGTGAATATAACAACACAATATTAATAATAATTAATTTAATAAATTTAATGGAATTAATAAGGTACTCATAATAATAAACTCGACGCAGACACTTATAAAAGTCAGAAATATCACTATTAAGGGCCATTCGCCGTGGAATTTTAGAAGTTTTCTAAATCCTAGCTTTTTTCCGACCGAATTATCGTATTTCAAAGTCATTTGTGATTTTTAATGCCGCTCACGTTAGCCGTGTAGATAATTTCCGACGGTAGCGTATGTAGGTCCATGAAAAAATTATTTAACAAATTTATTAAGAAACCAATAATTTTTCTCATAATAGCCCCATCCATTATTATGGGATAGTTTTTAAGTCTACAAGAGTCTAACAAAAAAATTGGTTTCTCTTTGAAACTTCCTAGACACCTTCAGAAAGATGCCGAAAACATTTTTAAATAGTTGGAAGAATTTACTGATGAAATTAAGTGTTTCATCGAAGCGCGATTAAAAAAATCGCTCTGTTTTCCCTAAACTAACCCCGATTGAGGTAACCAAATTTGTTTCTTTGGACTGATTTATGAAATATAAATATCTCAGAAGGACAGGCTAAAAGCTTATAACCCACGAGATAACGACTCCTGACTATGCCTATAACTATGTAATCTAATGAAGCACTAGAATAATCATTAGTTACACTATTAACCAAATTCTTCACTAAAACATTATTCGGGTTTTCCTGTACATTGCAAAAAAGGGGATCGCTTATACTCTGGTCTTCACCTTGGCAATTATCCTCAATTCTATTGATGAATATAATTAATAATAATAATTGTGTGTATAATAATAAGTGAATTCGTTCTCGAGTGTTTCCACTTTCTTTGTATTTATAATTATATGGTGCTCATTTCACGAGCACTTTGCTTTCCGTTTACAAATGTATTTGCTTCCTCATAGAGGAAGCATTAGTTATTTTTTTCAATAATAGACAAACCAAAGTCTTCATTTTGATCAATTTAAAAATAGAAATTTATGAAAAATGAAAAATTACAAAATAATACAAAACATTTTTTAAATACAAAGACAAATCAAATTTTGCATTAAAAATGATAATTTTTCGAGCTGGAAAAGGAAAGAGAAAAGTTCTGTCGCACCCTATCCCTTTCCCAGCTTTTTGATTTCTTTACAAAAATTGTCAGAATTATTCGATTTGAAAATTTATGATCAAAAAGTCTGTTCTACTCATGCGTCAACTTTGAATTATGTCGATGAAAAAAGTTTTTCTGTTTGAAACAGATGTTTCAAACATTATAAATGAGCATTACTTCCTTAATCTTCAATAAAGTGTATTAATATTATAGATCATTCGATTTGCCTTGAATTAAGGAATCTTTTCCGCTCTTGCATCAATTTCTAATTATGATAGTGAAAAAAGGTTTACTATAAACAACCGTGTTTTCAAATATTATGCATTACCATAGCTTCCTTACTCTTCAATAAAATGTATCAATGTTATAGGTCAATCGATTCGACTCAAATTAACACATCTTTTCTGTTCTTGCATCAACTTCGAATTATGTTAATGAAAAAGTTTTACTATAAAAAACCGTATTTTCAAATATTATGCATTACCATAGCTTCCTTACTCTTCAATAAAATCTATCAATGTTATAGGCGAATCGATTCGACTTAAATCAACACATCTTTTCTGTTCTTGCATCAACTTCGAATTATGTTAATGAAAAAAGTTTTACTATAAAAAACCGATTTTCAAAATATATAAATTTTCATAACTTCCCTACTCTTTAATAAAATGTATTAATATTATAGGTCAATCGATTCGTCTCGAACCAAGGAATCTTTTATATTCTTGCATCAACTTTGAATTATATTGAAGAAAAAAGTTTTACTATAAAAATCCGTATTTTTAAATATTATGCATTACCATAGCTGACTTACTCTTCAATAAAATGTATTAATTCAATATTTGAAACTAAGTTTTTTAAAACAAAGTTTCGGTTAGACTGGTTTAATATGATAGAAATCTTTTTGGAGGCCTCATACCAGTATTTTTAATGTTAGATTCAACAGAGGTATCAGGTCATCAACACTGGTATTAGGTCTCCAAAATAATTTATATCATATTAAACCAGTCTAACCGAAACTTTGTTTAAAAAAACTTAATTTCAAATATTGAATTAATAACTCCCCTTAAAATAATAACATCTCTAAAATAATAATTTCGATCGAAATTAAGGAAATACAAGTTCTGAAATTTTCACTGGTGAACTGCGATAGCTCAATTGGTAGAGCACCTCACATGTAATGAGTTGGTTGCTGGTTCAAATCCAGTTCGCAGTGCATTTTTTAGAACTTAATTTATCGCGTTTTAATTTAATTTCGCATAATAAAAATTAATTTTGATACAGTAAATTATCTACTTAAAAATGTATTAATATTATAGGTCAATCGATTCGACTCATATCAACAAATATTTTCTGTTCTTGCATCAACTTCGAGTTCTGTTAATGAAAAAGTTTTACTATAAAAACCCGATTTTCAAAATATATAATTTATCATAACTTCCCTACTCTTTAATAAAATGTATTATTATTATTATTATTATAGGTCAATCGATTCGGCTTAAATTAACACATCTTTTCTGTTCTTGCATCAACTTCGAATTCTATTGAAGAAAAAAGTTTTACTATAAAAATCCGTATTTTCAAATATTATGCATTACCATAGCTGACTCACTCTTCAATAAAATATATTAATTCAATATTTGAAACTAAGTTTTTTAAAGCAAAGTTTCGGTTAGACTGGTTTAATATGATAGAAATCTTTTTGGAGGCCTCATACCAGTATTTTTGATGTTAGATTCAACAGAGGTATCAGGTCATCAACACTGGTATTAGGTCTCCAAAATAATTTATATCATATTAAACCAGTCTAAACGAAACTTTGTTAAAAAAAACTCAGTTTCAAATATTGAATTAATAACTGGCCTTAAAATAATAACATCCCTAAAATATTAATTTCGAGCGAAATTAAGGAAATACAAGTTCTGAAATTTTCACTGGTGAACTGCGATGGCTCAATTGGTAGAGCACCTCACATGTAATGAGTTGGTTGCTGGTTCAAATCCTGTTCGCAGTGAATTTTTTAAAACTTAATTTCTCGCTTTTTAATTTAATTTCGCATAATAAAAATTAATTTTGATATAGTAGATTATCTACTCATCCACGATTCTATAACAGAGACCTCTGTTGAATCTAACATAAAAAATACTGGTATTAGGCCTTCAAAAAGATTTCTATCATATTAAACCAGTCTAACCGAAACTTTGTTAAACTTAGTTTCAAATATTGAATTAATAACTGGCCTTAAAATAATAACATCTCTAAAAAATAATAATTTCGATCGAAATTAAGGAAATACAAGTACTGAAATTTTCACTGGTGAACTGCGATAGCTCAATTGGTAGAGCACCTCACATGTAATGAGTTGTTTGCTGGTTCAAATCCAGTTCGCAGTGAATTTTTTAGAACTTAATTTCTCGCGTTTTAATTTAATTTCGCATAATAAAAATTAATTTTGATACAGTAAATTATCTACTTAAAAATGTATTAATATTATAGGTCAATCGATTCGACTCAAATCAACAAATCTTTTCTGTTCTTGCATCAACTTCGAGTTATGTTAATGAAAAAGTTTTACTATAAAAAACCGATTTTCAAAATATATAAATTATCATAACTTCCCTACTCTTTGATAAAATGTATTATTATAGGTCAATCGATTCGGCTTAAATTAACACATCTTTTCTGTTCTTGCATCAACTTCGAATTCTATTGAAGAAAAACGTTTTACTATAAAAATCCGTATTTTCAAATATTATGCATTACCATAGCTTCCTTACTCTTCAATAAAAAATACTCTTCAATTTTAAAAATATTATTGAGTGCTAAAAAAATGCAATAAATATTTTTAGAAATCCTTCGGTCAGTTTCAAGATATTAGTGAGGAAAATAAGCCCTTGCAAATTTCATCAACTTATCTGCAACCGTTTTCAAGTTATCGTGTTCACAACAAAGTGTGGCATCCACACACACACACACACACACACACACACACACACACACACGCGCGCGCGCGCGCGCGCGCGCGCATCGAGACAATTGCTTAGAACATTGTATTGGACATTTTTAAATTGAGGAAGGTTTAATTAAATGAATTAAAAAATATTGGTAAATGTTACCATTACAAAGCTTCCTCTACGAAGAAGCAATAATAACCTTCAAATTCATAGATAAATCATTTCTTTTACAAAAAAAGACTTAATAAAAATATATTAAAAAAAAAAAATTATTATTAATACTGATCCGCTCATTACTATTTATTTCGTCTGAATGATGAAGAACAAAAACATCTCGCCAGATGGATGGCAATTCACCGTAACACTCTGCGATACACCGAACTCTCGATTTCAGTCCAGTTTCGGGGGTTGCCTGAAAATAGCTTTGGCCACAAATCGAGGGAATCCAAATGTAAACAATCAGGGCCGTCTGAACCGTTTCCAAATGGAATACATAATATTGCGCGATCTCCACATAAGTAAGTACCAGCGCACTGCGCCTTTCCACTACGCTGCTGCTGTGTTTCAAGCAAGATTCGCAACCGTCTCTCGCCCTCCTCGCTGAGAAAATGCGTCGGTCAGCAGTTCTAGGAAGGCCGAGACCGGGGTAAGAGTATCCGAGAGTTGGGTGTACTCCAAATGAGAAAAAAGTCCCAAAATGACTAATTTCCCCTAGATTCTTAAAATGTGACTGCGTACTTTAAAAATGTAATCCTCTCTTTCTTGTTGCAGAGTTAGGTACACAGTTCGAGTGTTTACCAAATGGCGCTCCTATTCCCTATGTTCCTCGTGGCGAACCTTCTAATGCTTCTGAGAGAAATCATTCTCCTGAAAGGTCTCTTCCTCCTGTCGAGCCTTCTCTTCGTACCAGATCAAGGTCTCCACCTGCCCAGCCTCATCTCCCTGCCAGAGGCACGTCTCCTCCTGCCGAGCCACTTCTTCGTGTCAGGTCCAGGTCTCCTCCTGCCACTTTCGTGTCTCCTCCTGCCAGTTTCGTCTCTCCTCCTGCCACTTTCGTGTCTCATCCTGCCAGTTTCGTCTCTCCTCCTGCCAGTTTCGTGGCTCCTCCTTCCAGGATCAGAGCTTCTCGTATGAGGCTTTCTTCTTCTGACATACGAGGATATGGACATGAACAACTTAAATATATTCGTTTTATTTCCGTTAGAAATCAGGAGCGGGTATTCGAACTTCGAAAATACAATTTTCCTGCCTGTAAACGAATTTTCATGAAAACAGGAAGGCAGACGTATGGACTTATGCCACTCCACGAACGTATTGTATTATCAACATCCGATGGTGATGTCTTTGCAATATTGGAGACTCATAATGTTCTTCTGGGAATTTATACACCAACTGAAAAGGGCGTTAAAAGACGGGCGAAAATAAACATGGAAAGCGGCACGGTTACTCCAATGACCCGAGAAGAAGTCGAAGAAACTCCAATAGGTGCTCAACGCAAAATCATTGGAAATTATATAGTAGAGCATCTAAACCCTAGCGCAAATCAATCTTCCCTGCGCCATTAATTAAAAAAAATGTAAAACTAAAATATATTTTTTGTAAACCCAAATAGGAACAAAATGTTTCATGTAACTATTTGCATTAAAAAGGCAAATTTGTGATGGTTCTCGAGGCTTTAATCTTTAGCCAATGTCCCTGCAATAAATAATTAAATATATATGTAACAAATTATTTAAAGAATTTAAATTATTAAAAAAAATTTTTCTCAAGTCCTGAATTGTTTTTAAACCCATTAAGCCAACAAAATTTCAATAACTATAGAATAACTAGGATAACTAATTGAAGTCTTTATTTTGGACCAGGGGACAAAGCACTTCATTTATGCATGCTATTTTCAAATGATAATAATTCTTAATAAAAATCACTTTTAGTATAGATTTTTTTCGTGAACCTTATGGTTCCGAACACCTTTTTCTTTAGAAAAAAATATATAATTTAATGTTTCAAGGATTAAAGCTATGAAGTAAGCGGAGGACCAGAATTACGAAGTTAGTTTGAAATGACCCATATACAGAAGCTTTCTTGCCAATTTTACAGAAGTGTCAGAACCTGTACTTTTAAAGAGATGGATAAATTTTTTAAGATTTTAGATTAAAAACAGAATTTATTTCCTTAAGGCTTTGTCGGCCAAACAAATTGTCTTCATGACATTTTTCGATTGAAATCGATGGCTAGTTTTTTTTTTTAAGTTTAGGAACTCGCAGATTCCGAAAATCATAACATTTTGGCGGTGCTTGTATGTCTGTTAGAGTGGGCCGAAAATACAACATTTTTGAAAATCGAAAATAGCTAGGGTTGAAAAGTTGTTACGTGTTATTACAAATAAAGAACTCTAATGATTTTTTGAAATGAAAAATAGTCCTATGGTATCACAATGAGGTCAAAATTTTTTTATTTTGAAAATTTAAAAAAAAGTCAAGAGGGATACGAAAATTACTGTTATTTCTTCTATACGTACAATTTTTGTTTTTGAATGCCAAAAAAAAAATTAAAATCAAAGAAATATAACTTTTGTCTAAGTTATAGTATTTTGAAGATGAGGAAAACTGACATTTTTTAAGATTTGGTTAATTTTTATTAAAATTAAATTATTTTTGTTGGTATTTTGTGTAAAATACCTTTATTTTGTACTGAAAAAGCAATATATAATTTTCTTATACCTAAAACAATTTCTTCTTAAACTTTACAGCAGTTAAAAAAAGTCATAAACCACTAAATACACAAATTTTTAACAAATGTAGCGTCTGAGAAAAGTGCAACTAAACACATGGCATACATTCAACTAAAAAAAATTAATAAAAATTAACTGAATCTTTAAAAATCTCATTTGTACTTATTTAAACAAAATTCGAACTTAAACAAAAGGTTATATTTTTTATTTGTTATTAGCATTTAATACCAAAAAGTTGAAAGTAGCACTTTCAACCAAAAAATATAAATTGTCAATGAAAAGATTAATAGTGGATATTTCAACCAAAAAAGATTTTATTTTTTAATAGAAAACAGTTGAATTCAACCAAGAAAAAGAAAGAATTTGAAACCAAATGGTTTGAATTTTCAACTAAAAAATATAAATTCCCAACCAAAAAAAGAAGTCAAATTTTCAGTTAAAAAAATTAATTTCCAACCAAAAAGAAGAACAAAGTTTCAACGAAATAGTTTCAAACATTTATGTTAAACTTTCTGGTAGATGAGAAAAATAAGTTACAATTTTTCCTAACGAGATTTCTAAATTCGATGAAAATAAAAGAAGTTTAGGATTTTCAATATTTTCAGAAAATAATAAAAACTATTTTGCTAATGGATAAAAAAATTGTCGAATGATTTTTATATATAATTTTTTAGTATTTTGTATGAAATGACTTTAGTTCGTACTGAAGGAGCAATCTATAATTTCTTAGACCTAAACAAAATACAAAATAAACCACTAAATTGTCAAATTTTTTATGAATACTGTACTATATCAGTTCTAGCGAATGTAGTAATTATTCTTTTTTCACAAAAGTTAATGAAATGTAAATATCTCAAAAGTATAAGCTAGATGCCTACAATATATGAGATAACGAAAATAAGCACTAGAACAATCGCTGGTCACAGAGTCAACCAAATTCTTCATTAAAATATTAATCATATTTTCATCTACTTGGAAAGAATGAGGATCGTTTATACTTCGGTCTTCACCTTTGCAATCATCTTTAATTCTATTGGTGAATATAGCAGTTTAATAATAATAATATTAATAATAATAGGGTGTCCAGCGACTTTGAAAACCTAGAATTCTCCTTTATTTTTTTTTTGAACCTTGAAAACCTGGAAATCTCCTTGAATTTTTCACGAGAGCCTTGAATTATTTTTTTTCTTTTGAAACAGTTATTTTATTAAAATGCAAAAAGTAATTTTAATCTTTTAGTCTATTATTAAAGAAACATCTCGCTTAGAAGAAATCTTGCTACTGAAAAGTTTTTCATTGATCAAGATATAATTTATCTTTCACTCATTACAGTACAAATAAAGAGATTTGTAGGTATTTTTTTGTAGACATTAGCAAATGTTTAATAGATTGCAATGAACAGATTTTAATATTGTGAATAATTCTATAAGTTTCGTCTCCGCTGAAATAGAATGTTAAAGTATACATTTTTTTGTGTTCAACTTACAAATTATAAAAATTATTACTTGAAAATTTCGATGTTAATTCAGTTTCAGAATTAGAATGAGCCATGGCTATGTAACGGATTTTTCAAGGGTTTCACCACTCGGTTTTTAAGTGTAAAACAGATTACAAAGAACATTACTAAAGATTTCAAAAGATTTTAAAATATTTCAAAGATTTAAAAATATTTAAAAGGATTTTGAACATTTTACAAAGATTTAAAAAAGGCGTGTATACCCGATTTCAAATATTTAAAAACATTTCGAAGATTTGAAACGATTTTCGAAAGGTTTCAAAACATTTTAGCAGATTTGAAAAGATTTCACTAAGATTTCAAATAATTCAATGATTTCAACGAATAAAAAAGATTTCACAAATATTTCAAAGATGTTCAACTATTTCAAAAGGTTTTAACAAATTTGAGAATATTTCAAAAGACTTCAATGTTTTCAAACGCACACAAAAAATTACATAAAAATTTCACAAAGATTTCAGATTTTGAAGATTTCAAATATTTTACAAAAATTTAAAAAGATTTCACAGAAATTTCAAGATTTCACAAAGATTTTAGGTACTTCAAGAGATTTCAATGAGTTCACGAAGATTTCAATTATTTGAAACACGACTTATGTTCGCTAAAAATTAATATGTAATTTGTTTATTTATGGTTCTGCTTTGATTAAAAATTGTTGGCCAATAAAAAATAAAATAGCTCATTTTTTACATCTATAACAAACGGTTATTTCTTTATTTGATGTAAAAAAAGGAGACCTGGAAAAACTTGACTTCTTGACCTTGAATTTCGTCCCTAAGAATCGCTGGACACCCTGAATAATAATCAGTCTATTTATATTGATCACTTTGTGTAGTCCTAATCTTAGGTGGCTCACTATTAATGTCGTTACCTTGACTGATCCGATCATTACCATTTATTTCGTTTAAATGACGAAGAACAAAATTGTCTTGACAAACAGAAAAAAAAAGTTTTATTTTGAACAAAGAAACGGTGTCAAAATGTACTGATACAAAATTAAACCATATTTGTTTCATATTGAGCAACACTGAAGTAACTGAATAACTCAAGTTCAAAATGATTTTGTAAGAAAATGACCTGAAACAAAATTGTAACCCTGTCCCCAGTCTTGCCTCAAAATATAGCCACAAGGGATTCATGAAATACTAAAGTATTTTGAACAATGTAATCCTCTCTTTCTTGTTGCAGAGTTAGGTACACAATTTGAGTGTTTACCTAATGGCGCTCCTATTCCTAATGTTCCTCGTGGCGGACCTTCTTATTATTCTGAGAGACATCATTCTCCTGAGAGGTGTCTTTCTCCTACTGAGCCTTCTTTTCATGGCAGGTCGAGGTCCCCTGCTGCCAGGACCACAGATCCTCCTACCATGACCATAGCTTCTCCTGCCAGCACCACAGTTCCTCCTGCCAGGACCATAGCTCCTCATGCCAGCACCACAGCTTCTCCTGCCAGGATCACAGATCCTCCTGCCAGGACCACAGATCCTCCTGCCAGGACCACAGATCCTCCTGCCAGGACCATAGCTCCTCCTGCCAGGACCACATATCCTCCTGCCAGGACCATAGCTCCTCCTGCCAGGACCACAGATCCTCCTGCCAGGACCATAGCTACTCCTGCCAGGACCACAGCTTCTCCTGCCAAGACCATAGCTCCTCCTACAAGACTTCCTTCTTCTGACCTGAATGGATGTGGACTTGAACAACTTGGATGTATTCGGCTTTTTTCCGTTCACAATCTGCATCAGATATTCGCACTTCGAAGATACACTTTTCCAGCCGATAAACCAATTTTCATAAAAACAGGAAGATATACGTTTGGGCCTATGCCAACCCAGGAACAAATTGTATTAACGTCACCCTATAGTGACGTCTATGCAATATTGGAGACTCATAATATTCTTCAGGGAATATATGCACGTAAAAATCCCACTAAAAGACGGGCAAAAATAAACATGGAAAGCAACACGGTTACTCTATTGACCAAAGATGAAATCAATGTAACACCAGTAGGTGTCCTCCGCGAAATCATTGAGAATTTTATAATAAAGAATGTACACCCTAGTGTTAACCACTCTTCTCCGTAACATTGATTTACAAAAAAATGTAAAACTAAAATATACTGTTTGTGAACCGAATTCGGAATAAAATGTTCCCCATAATTAATTACATTAAAAAACCAATTTGTTATGATTTTCGAGGCTTTAATCTTTCGTCAAGTCCCCAGCAATAAATAACTGAATATATAATATGAACAGTGGAAAGGCAACAGGAGGTAACTGACAATTTTTGGAAAATGGGATCTTTTGCTAGAAAACTCTCAAAAATTCTAATACACATCGTTTTCAAAGATTTGGTCGAAATCGTATTTTTTTATGGTAGCAATACCAAGTTACATTTTCATATCCATTAAAAATAAAGACTTTTGTAAATAAAGAATTTATATCATTACAATTTTTTTTCTCGAAAGTTCTGAATAGTTTTTAAAGTCAATACGCCAAACAAATTTTATTTGGACCAGGGGACAAAGCACTAAATTTATGCACGATATTTTTAAATAAAATAATTCTTAATAAAAATCACTTTTAGTCTAGATTTTTTTTGTGAATCTTATGGTTTCGGACACCTTTTTCTTTAAAACAAATATATAATTTATTATTTCAAGAATTAAAGCTATGAAGTAAGTGGGGGACAAGAATTCCGAAGTTAATTTGAAATGATCCATATATACAGAGGCTTACTTGAAAATATTACAAAAGTATCAAAAACCTGTACTTGTAAGAGATTGTTAAATTTTTTTTCGATTTCCGATTAAAAACAAAATTTATTTACTTAAGGCCCAGTCGGCCTTATATGGTATACATTCTCATTACATGATATTTATATACTTGTTTATTATTTAAATTATTTTAATAAATATCTAAAAAAATATTTAAGATATTTAAAATACATTCGAAATGTACGCATATAATTTTAACGTACGAAAAGGAACGTAGCGACTAAACTTTTTTCCTTGAAATAGGTTTATGAAATGTAAATATCACAGAAGTATAAGGTTAAGGCATATAATGCATGAGACAGCGGATATATGCGATCAAATAATAATCATTGTGCACACTGTTTATCAAATTCTTCATTGACATATTATTGAGTTTTTCATCGACTTTTAAAAAATGACGATCGCATATACGTTGGTCTTCACCTTTGCAATCATCTTTAATTCTATTGGTGAATATAATAGTATACTTATGATAATAATAATATATAGTAATAAAATGATAATAGTTAATAATAATAACAATATATTGACTGAAATAGACTTAAATCGACTGTCAGTCGACGTAGACATGCCTGAGGTCATCCACACACCACGTAGACACTTTGTAGTTCAATTTAAAAAAATGTTATCATTACATTCTCAATGTTTCTAACTCAAACTTGCTTAAAATGATATAATTTTGAAAATTTCTTGATTTATTCTTTATTTTATAGCATTGAAAATGATATCGTGGACTTTTATTTTTTAACCAGAAATTTTTGAACTGTTCAATTTATAAAACTTTTAAACTTTGCAGTTTAACGGCATTTAATTTAAAATTTTTGAATTGTAAAATATTACTAGCTTCCATATTATAGGTTTAAATAATTGAGCGTTTAGACAAAAAAAATTTGTATTACAACTTTGTTAAGCTTCAATTTGAAAAGATTAAACTTCAACAGAGTTCAGTTCTAATGAAAAAATGTTCAGCTTTAAGAGTTCTAATTTCTTAATTTCAATGACCGTGAATAATTTTTACGAACAAGAAAATAAACCGTAAAATTACCAGGAATTTTTATCCTCGATTAAAACGGCCACCCTGCATTTTTAAAACATTAGAAATTGAAAATTCGTTAGTTGTAAATCGTGACTTTAAAATTTAAAAAAATGTTTAGTTTAAAACCTATTCATAATAATTTTTAGAATTAAAATTTGAGACCATCTAATTATAAAAGTTTTAATACTAAACTATTATATTTAACTATTATATCAAACTATTATCATTTGTAACTTTTACGTCACCAAATTTTGATATTTACCCTTTCGTTAGAAAAAAATCTACTAATTGGAACTACTTTGTTACAATTTAACGATTTTTTTAACATTTTTTACATTATTTTTTTTTTGTCTGAAAATTTAACTATTCCAAGTTTGGTTGAACATTTATCTTCTGCAGCTGAAAATTCATCTATTTGGTTGAAAATTCATGTATTTTATTAAAAATAACTTTTTTTTTCTTAGAAAATTAATCTTTTTGGTTGAAATTTTTTTTTTTAATTGAAAATTAAATTTTTAACTAAAAATTTATCTATATCATGTTTGTTTAAATATTAATCTTCTTCCGTTGAAATTCAACTATTTGTTTGAAAATTTCTGTATTTTGTTGAAGCTTTGTCTTTTGTGTTAGAATATTAATCTTCTTGGTAAATTAAAATTTTGTGCATTTTGTTAAAAAAAATTTTTTCACGAAAATTAGTTTTTTTTTATTGGAAATTAATTTTTCTTTGGTTGAAAAATAGCGTTTTTATTGAAAATTAATTTTTTTAACGAAATTATCTGTCGAATTTTGTTTTTATAGTCATTTAATATTTTTAATAGAAAACTCACTTCTCTGGTTGAAAATTTAATTATTTCCTTGAAAATTTATTTGATTTGCTTGAAAACTTATTTCTCTAGCTGAAAATTAAACTATTCGATTTTTTGTTGAAAATTGATCTTTTTAATTTATAAATTCGTCTATTTTGTTGAAAAATCGTCTGTTTTTGTAAAAAATTTAACTTTTGGGTTGAAAATTCTATTGAAAATTAAAATATTTGGTTGGAAATTCATGTATTTTGTTAAAAAATATTCTTTTTTTGGTATAAAATTAATTTTTTTAACTAAAAATTTAACTATTCCATTTTTCGTCGAAATTTTTTTTTTCATAGACATTTCATCTTATTGGTTGAAAATTTAACTAGTTCGTTGAAAATTTATTTTATTTGGTTTAAAAATATTTCATTAACTTAAATTAAACTATTCTATTTTTTGATGAAAGTTTATCTTTTATAGTTGAAAATTTATCTATTTTGTAGAAAATTTGTCTTTTTTTGGTAGAAATATAATCGTTTTGGTGGAAAAATCTATTATTAGGATGAAAATTCCAATAGAAATTAAAATACTTGTTTTAAAATTCGCGTATGTTGTTAAAAATTATTCTTTTTAGGTAGAAAATTAATTTTTTTGGTTGAAATTTATTTTTTATTCTTTTGTTGAAAATTAGTTTTTGTTCATTGAAAATTAATTTTTTTAACTAAAAATTTAACTATTTCGTTGGAAATTTATTTTATTTGGTTAAAAACTTACTTCTCTAACTTAAAATTAAACTGTTCTATTTTTTGTTGAAAATATATCTTTTTTAGTTGAAAATTAATTTTTTTGATTGAAAATGCATCATTTCAGTTAAAAGTTCATTTTTTTATTAAAAATTTAACAAATTTTGTTGAGAATCCGTTTTTTTTGCTGACAACGAATTTTTTGTTAAAATTGTAGCTATTTTTTTTTTAATTTGTGCTAGAAAATTGATCTTTTTCAGTTAAAAATTCACTTATCTTGTTGAAAACTCATAACTTTCAGTCGAAAATTCAATTATTTTGGTAGAAAATGCATATTTTTGGGTTGGGAATTCAACTTTTTTTCAAAAATTCGTCTTTATGACTTAGAAACTCAACATTTTGAATGAGATTTTTTTCCTTTATTGATTGAAAAATATTTCTTGGTTAAAAATTCAACTCTTCTGTTGAAAATTCGTATTTTTTGGTTTAATTTAACAGTTTTTTATTGAAAATTGAATAAAAAATGGAAATATCAACTATTACACTTTTTGTTGGAAATTCATTTTTTTTATCAAAGATTCATCAGTTTGGCTGAAAATTTAACTATTTTGTTGCACATTCTCTTTTTTTGGCTGAAAATTAATTATTTCAACTGGAAATGTAATAAACAAATTTGAAATTAATAAATTTTAATCAACTGAAACTCGATTCTTCATTACGTGTGTGAATTTGGCAACATTACTTCGATTTTTTCAAATTACCAATCGGCAACAATGCTTTCGATATTTTCGTGACACACCTCTTTTTTAGAGAAAGATTATCAGTTCGGTAATTATGTTGGAACAGTTCGAGTTATTTTACCGAAAAGTTATTTATCATTCACCAAATTTTTCTCATGTCTGCCTCTTCAAAACCACACCAATTTTTGCGTACTTTTGAGGATTAGCACTTTTTCTTTGTCTTTAGTCTTGCCTCACAATATTGCCTCAAGGGGTTCATGAAATGCCAGAGTACTTTAAAAAATTTGATTCTCTCTTTCTTGTTGCAGAGTTAGGTTCACAGTTCGACTGTTTACCTAATGGTGAACCTATTCTTCGTGTTTTTCGTGGCGAACTTTCTTATTCTTTTGAGAGAAATAATTCTCCTAAGAGTTCTCATCTTTCTCCCGAGTCTCCTCTTCGTGCCAGGACCAGGTCTCCTCCTGCCAGACCTCCTCTTCATGCCAGGTCTGCGTCTCCTCCTGCCATGACCATAGCTCCTGCTATGAGGCTTCCTTCTGCTGACGGAAAAGGATGTGGACTTGAACAATTTAGATTTATTCGGCTTATTTCCGTTCACAATCTGCATCGGATATTCGAACTTCGAAAATACACTTTTCCTGACAATAAACCGATTTTCATCAAAACAGCAAGGAATGCTTATCAGCTTATGCCAATCCAAGAACAAATTGTATTATCAACATCCAGTGGTGACGTCTTTGCCATATTGGAGACTTATAATATTCTTCAGGGAATATATACAAAACATGAAAATTACACTAAAGTACGGGCAAAAATAAACATGGAAAGCGGCACGGTTACTTCATTGACCAAAGATGAAATGCATGATACTCCAGTAGGTGTCCGCCGCGAAATCATTGGGAATTTTATAATAATGAATCTAAACCCTAGTGTAAACCACTCTCCTCCACACCATTATTTTAAAAGAAGAATGTAAAACTAAAATATACAGTTTTTGATCCGAAGTCGGAACAAAATGTTTCATGTAACTAATTACATTAAAATGTCAAATTGTTATGATTTTCGAGGTTTCAATCTTTCTTCAACGTCCCAGCAATGACTAATTAAATATATATGAAGAGTGGATGAAAAAGTAAGTAACTGACAATTTCTTTGAAAATGGGGTCGTTTGCTAGAAAATCCTCAAAAATTCAAAAATACATCGTGTTAAAAGTATTTGTTCGAAATTCTATTTTTTATGGTAGCAACATGTCTTAAAGTTACATTCTCATATCCATTAAAAATAAAGTCTTTTGTGATCAAACTATTTTTCATGATATTCACGAAAGGCATATATTTTAATGTCTTCATGGTTTAACATTGAAAAATGTAAATTTTATTATTTGTTATTACCTAAAAGCGAAAAATCGTCTGTCACACTGTGACACCGTCTCTCGTAACTGAATAACTTTTTTCGATAAAACTTTTTTTTCTCCGTGTATTCAGTAGCTCAACATCTCGGGGACGGGTTATCACTTTACTTTTTATTAGAGTATTTAATTTCTTATCACAGTCTCAATTCGACTCAGACAGGGTAAAAATAGGGTCAACCCGACATGACCACCTTCGGACAATATTTTCTCATAACTGGAAGCTTCTTTTCAATCAAACTTATGTTTTAAAGAAAAACCGAATTTTCAGCCAATTCACTGCTCCTTTTGGATTCTTAGCTTTTGAATACCAAAAATATACATATTTTTATAAATAATGAAACAGGATTCCGGACAAGAATTCCAAAGTTAATTTGAAATGACCCATATACAGAAGCTTGCAAATATTACAAATGTGTCAAAAACCTGTACTTGTAAGAGATTGTTAAAATTGTTTCGATTTGAGATTAAAAACAAAATTTATTTACTTAAGGCTCTGTCGGTCTTATGAGGTACACATTCTTATTACATGGTATTTATACATATACTAAGGTATATTAATATTTAAATAAATATTTAAAAAGTATTGAAGATATTTAAAATACATTCGAAATGTACGCATATAATTTTAGCGTACAAAAAGGAACGTAGCGACTAAACTTTTTTCCTTGAAACAGGTTTACGAAATGTAAATATCACAGAAGTACAAGGTTAAGGCTGATAATATATGAGATAACGGCTATATGCGTTCGATTAATCATTGTTCACACTGTTAACCAAATACTTCATTAATATGTTAATGAGTTTTGCATCGACTTTGAAAGAATGGGGATCGTTTATGGTTTGGGCTTCGTCTTTGCAATCATCTTTAATTCTATTGGTGAATATAATAGTATAATACTAATAATTAATTTAATAATAGTTAATAATAATAATATACCGAGACACTCGACTGGAATCGACTGAAATGCGACGTAAACACGCTTAGGACCATCCATGCACCACGTGGGCAGTCTAGCCAAAGTCTACGTGGACTCGCGTTCTCCTGAATCTCCAAATTTCTTTTAAGAAAAAAATGAAAAACTATGATAATCATCACTACTTTTTGTTTGGACAATTCACTGCTCCTTCTGGCTTCCTAGCTTTTGAATACCAAAAATATACACACTTTCATAAATAATTAAATACGAACTAAAATATGTATACATATAATGTAACAATAAAAAGTAATAAAATTCTGCCCTTTTAGTCCATGTTTAAAGCTAATTCGTCAACTTTATACAAAAATATTAAACTGCCGAATTTTACGTTGAAATTGTAAATCTTGTAAACTGAATTATTTCAGGATAGCTGCTGGACCAGGAAAACGGGGAAAAGCGGGAAATGAGAGTGAATTTATTCTTTAACCGGAAATTTTACCAATTTCCAGACTAAAAATATATCCAATTACTTTACATATTACAAATTTGATATCATACGATATAATGCAATTTCAAATAAGTTCGATTTTAACTTCTTTTTCAATAAGTTCAATTGTTAAATTTTCAGTTATGAAATCATTCAGTTTAAAATGCTGAATTGTAAAATTCATTTAAAAAAAAAACATTAGAAATTTTCCATTTTAGTTCCTTATTTTCAAGCTTACCTTTTTAATTCAAATTTTTTTAAATTCAATATTGCAGACTAAAATGATTAAAAATTAAATGTTCAAAATTTGATTTTTTAAATAAAAACCGTTTGAAGTTGATCAATTGTAATGAAACAATTTACCGATTTTAAAGTTAAAAACTAATACATTCATAATTAAACGCGTTTATTTCATTGTAAATCCTATTCAAATATTGTTTCAGTCTAAAATATTCCATTTTTAACCCGTTACATTACCAAAAAATAACAATTTTTAAATATTTATCAATATCTGACTGTCTATTTAAAATGAGCAATTATAAATCAAATATTAAAAACTTAACAATTTGAAACTGAATTATTAATTTAAAACGAATTAAAATAACAGCATCCTGCGAACATTGACTTCACCGTAAAGACCGGTCGAACCCTACGAGTGATATACGATATTTTATTCGAATGCCCGTGAACAATTTTTAAAAACTGTTTAGTTGTAAACCTATTCGTAAGAATTGATGCATTACATATTTCAATTTTTAACGTTAAAATTTGAGACCATCTAATTATAAAAATGTTAATATTAAACTGTTGGTTTTGGAATGTTCTTATGTCAACATTTATAATTTCAAAAGTTCTTCATTAAACAAATTATTCATTATCCTATCATATAAAATATTACATATATTATAATACTATTATTAATCTTTGCAGTGATGGATTTAAAAAAATTATATTTGTGTTGAATAAAAGGAAATTTAGTTTACAGATTAATATAAGATTCTTCATTATTTCATTTAAAATAAAATATAACATTCAGTTTTAAAAATATTTTTAATAAAAGAAAAATTCTTTAACTGAATATAAGTTGTCAGTACAAAAATTGTACCTCTAGATTCTAAAAGGTTTAAGATATGGAATAAAACAATGAATGAAAAAGTCAAAAATAAACAATATAAATAATTAATACACCTAACAACAAGATTCTTGCCGAATGCCGGGACAACAAACAATGGCCACTTCAGAACAATTTTTTTCCGTGTATTTATTTTGTCTAAATGACGAGGAACTAAATCGTCTTGATAAACGGATAAAAATTCAGCCCAACACTTGACAATACTCCAAATGAGAAAAAACAGTTGTAAAATGATGAAATTTCTCCGAGATTCTTAAAATGCGGCTGCGAGACTCACTTTTGTTGCAATTCACAACTAAACTGATTTTCGCGTACTTTTGAGGTTCGTCATTCTTTTGCTTGTCCCCAATCTTGCCTCAAAATATAGCCACAAGGGATTCATTAAATACTAAGGTACTTTAAAAAATGTGATCCTTTCTTTCTTGTTGCAGAGATAGGTACACAATTTGAATGTTTACCTAATGGCGCTCCTATTCCTTATGTGCCTCGTGACGGACCTTCTTATTCTTCTGAGAGAAATCATTCTCCTGAGAATTGCCTTCCTTTTGCTGAGTCTCCTCTTCGTACCATGACCAATTCTCCTCCTGCTGAGCCTCATCTTCGTGCCAGGACTGATTCTCCTCCGGCCGAGTCACCTCTTCGTGCCAGGACAAGGTCTCCTCCTGTCGAGCCTCTTCGTGCCAGGACCAATTCTCCTCCGGCCGAGTCACCTCTTCG
>CAKNYM010050748.1:134099-151005 GCA_932195095.1 Andricus curvator
GTCCTCGTCTTTCTTGGAAGCACATGCTGAGGAAAGACGAGGACGATCCCATGAAAAAAAGGGAACCCCGTTGGTTTCTTACACTTGCTTTCCGCAGTATAAAAAACTGTCTTCAAATATCGCAATTTGCACAAAGAGAAAAAGAAGCACATACTTCTTTCAAATTGTAAATAATGACAAATAGTTCAACCAACTGCCTCTAATTTAAATCACTTCATTATCTTCATTAGAACTGAAGATACAATTTTTTTTGCCATATTCGTTTTAGGCTCATTAACGTAAAAAATATTGACGTTTGAAATGATCCTCTATTCATTGAGCTACCATTTTTTCTTCACTTACTTTTTTAACGTCAAAGCCAGAGGACTCGAATTTTCTCGCCGATAGTAGATGCAGCTATGTTCGAACACTATTCCTCTCTATCGATTTCCCCGGCCTGATAGATGTATGACAATTCAGTCCAATACTCGAAGATACTTCAAATGAGCAAAAAACAGTCTGAAAATGATGATATTCCCCGAGATTTTTAAAATGAGACTGCAAGGCTTCTTTTTGTTGAGTTAAAAACTACACGTATTTTTGCGTACTTTTGAGGATCAGCACTTTACTGTTTGTCCTTAGTCTTGCCTCACAATATTGCCACAGGGGGTTCTTGAAATACCAACGTACTTTTAGCAAATGTAATCCTCTTTTTCTTGTTGCAGAGTTAGGTACACAGTTCGACCATTTACCTAATGGCGCTCCTATTCCTTATGTACCTCGTGGCGGACCTTCTTATTCTTCTGAGAGAAAAAATTCTCCTGAGAGGTGTCTTCCTTTTGCTGAGTCTCCTCTTCGTACCAGAACCAATTCTCCTCCGGCCGAGTCACCTCTTCGTGCCAGGACCAATTCTAGTCCGGCAGAGCCTCCTCTCAGTGCCAGGACCAATTCTCCTCCTGCTGAGCCTCCTCTTCGTGCCAGGATAAGGTCTCCTTCTAACGAGCCTCCTCTTCGTGTCAGGTCCAGGTCTCCTGCTGCCAGGTACACAGATACTTCTAAAAGGCTTCCTTCTGCTGACGGAGAAGGATGTGGACTTGACCAACTTGGATTTATTCAGCTTATTTCCGTTCACAATCTGCACCGGATATTCGAACTTCGAAAATACACTTTTCCTGCCGATAAACCAATTTTCATAAAAACAGGAAAGAATGCCTTTCGGCTTGTGCCAATCCAAGAACAAATTGTATTATCAACATCCAATGGTGACGTCTTTGCAATATTGGAGACTTACAATATTCTTCAGGGAATATATACAAAAAATAAAAGTTACAATAAAATACGGGCGAAAATAAACATGGAAAGCGGCACGGTTACCCCATTGACCAAAGATGAAATCCATGTAACTCCAGTAGGTGTCCGCCGCGACATCATTATGAATTTTATAATAAATAATCTGAACCCTAGTGTTAGCCACTCTCCTACACATCATTAATTTTAAAAAAATGTAAAACTAAAATATACTGTTTATGATCCGAGGTCGAACCAAAATGTTTCATGTAACTAATTATATTAAAAAGTCAATTTGTTATGATTTTCGAGGCATTCATCTTTCGACAACGCCCCAGCCAATATTGAGCGCGCCTAGGCACAGTGGGACAAACCTGATTTTTTTTGTCACTTCAATTACAGCAATCAGTCATGTAAATTGTTTGATAGCTTTAATTTAGATATTTTCATTTTCGAGTTTCATCATATTTATTCAGGGTTCTAGCGTTTCTTAAAAAAAATGCCAGGACTTTTCCAGGTTTTCCAGGACAAAAAAAAAACATTTTTCCAGGTTCTTGTTTACAGTAAAAAAATACTTTCCACGTAACATAATAGAAATTGTAGGTCTAGTTAGTGGAACTGAAAAAGTCTCATATCTGAAATTACTCATATGCCCCTAAAATCTGATTTTATAGGGGGAAAAACGTTTTTTTTTTTTTTGGGCATTGTTCATTTTATCAAGATGAAATATCACGACCCTAAGATAGAAAATATTCAAAGTTTCTCTTTTTTTCAGCTTTAAAAACAATTTAATGAAACTTTTAAAATTCAATATTTTTTTGCAGTTTATAATATCAAAGCGAGTTCAACACCGTGTGTAATGAGATTTTTGTTTTAAATTGGTTGAAATTTGACTGAGTTATCGAAGTTTAAGCTAATTTAGGTTTATTTTCAATAAAATAATAAAATTGTCAACAAATAAGTTGAATTTTTAACCAAATTGTTGAGTTTTCAACCTACAAAGATGAATTTTCAACTAAATAATCAAATTTTAAACAGAAACCATTAAACTTCAACCAAAAGCGGTATAATTTCCAACGAAATAATTGAATTTTTAAAAAGGCAGTTTAATTCTTAACAAAAAAGGTGAATTTTAAATCCAAAAGGACGAATTTTCTGTCGAAATAGACGAATGTTTAACAAAACAGTTGGATTTTCAACCAAAATGGATGATTTTTTACCAAAATACTTGAAATTACAAAAATAAATTTCCAACCAGATAGTCTGGTTTTGAAAAAAATTATTAAGCTTTAACCAAAAATAGTTAAATTTTCAAAACGGAAATTGGAATTTTCGACAAAAAGACGAATTCTCAACGAAAACTTAAATAGCTGGTATTTTAACAACCAAACCGACGAATTTTCAACAAAGAAAATTAATTTTCTACCAAAAAAGACAAATTTTCAACGAAATACATCAATTTGCAAACAAATAATTTAATTTTCAACTAAAAATGATTAATTTTCAGTACGAAAAATTTCAAATAAATAGGTGAATTTTGAACCAGAGATGAATTTTCAAATAAAATGATGAATCTGCAATATTCTGCAACCAAAGAATGAATGTTTAATAAAGTAGGTAAACTTTTAACAAACGAAAAAAAAAATTTTCTACAAAACAGTTGAATTTTCAACCCGAAATTATTAATTTTCTACCAAGGAGACGGATTTTCAACAAACAAAGATTTTTTAGCCAAGACAGGAAAAAATGTCAAAGAAATGGTTGAACATTCAAGCCAAAAGACACCATTTTCAACCCAAAAATACGTATTTTCAACAGAAAAGTTAATTTTTAACCAAAAAATTGCAGTTTTAATCAAAAGAGAGAAAATTTCCACCAACAGGATTAGTTTTCTACCAATAAAGACCAATTTTTGACTTGAAAAGATTAATTTTCAGCACACAAAAATGGAAAAGTTGCATTTGTAGGTAAAAAAATTAATTTTAAATGAAAAAAAAATGTTCAGCAAAATATTTACATTTTCCATCAAAGAGATCAATCCTCAAACAAACAAATTTTTAACAAGGTGGTTCGAGTTTTACCCAAGTAAATGAATTTTCAATTTAAAAAATATCAATTTACAGCCAAAAATGAAGTAGTTACCTTTTTAGTTAAACAAATTATTTTCAACCAAAAAACACATTTTTAACCAAAAAGATCAATTTTCAACAATGACAAAATTATTTTCTAATGAAGTGTTTCAACCTTCACCCAAATAATTGAATTTTATACAAAAAAAAATGAATTCTCAACGAATAATGTAATAGTAGATATTTCAAATAAAAAGTATGACTTTTTAATGAAAATTGCTGAATTTGCAACCATATAATAAAATCCTTTACTAAAATTACTGTCGTCAGGATGACGCAACTGCAAGAGAAGAAGAAATAAAAATACAAGGCAAATAAATTACTAACAAGAACATTATATCAGGGTAGTCCCAAACTTCGTTTTCAAAATTCTCTAACTTTACCCCGACCAATTTTTTATTTGCTCTAAACATTAATATTCAAATACCATTTAGATTGTAGCTTCGTGATTTTCAACGTGATAAAATAAAAAGTCTCTTGTTAAAAATGTAATCTTTTTTCGTTCAGCAGAGAAACAGTTTGCAAAACTATTTTGTCTTTAAACGAACAAAAATTTCAGAACCATGAGCAAAATTCAAGGATATTTCCAGGTTTTTCCAGGTAAAAACGACTTCAAGGACTTTTCCAAGTTTTCAAGGATTTCCAGGACACTAGACACCCTGATTTATTCCTTTATACACCGCAGGCATGATTCGCGCGTATTACGTGCCTGTTTTCAGGAACTTGAGTAGCCCTTTATGGGTCATTGGTGAGAGCAGTACAATAATGGGGCCATTATTGTACTGCTCCCACCACTATCCACTATCCATTATTGCCCACGTATCATTTGAGCATTGAAGCAATACTTATCCTACATAATAAACCTACAGATCAAGGGAGAGGTATAGAGGGGGGTCGGGGGTGGGTTGGGTTGGGTTGGGAGGGAGGGTAAAATTTTGAAATTTTTTTAAAATTTGAGAATTATTTATTGTATGTGTATTGTGTATACAGTAAACACCCGTGTACACATTTTCTGATCTGGCTCTGGCTTTTTCTTCATTGAAATTACACTCAATTTCTTATAGTTATAGAAGACCGGATGAGGTGATAAATTCTTCGTTTTATTAACGTCTGGTAATATGATATGAATAGAAGTGGGGACAATGTTCTACAACAGCATCCAGACAAGTGTTTTTTATTGTGTCATGATAACGAGTTCAAATAAAATGAAAATTTGCCATATAACATTTCGAAACCTGTACAGGTTTCCTCATCAGATTATACCGTAATCTTTGATGTTTTTAGTAAAGTATGTTAACGAAGTCAAAAAAGTGACAAAAAACATAGTAGTGCGAGTGCTCGCATATTAATCCAAGAAGTTTTTTAAAGATAATTATCGAAAAGAGTCCTACGGTGTCGCAACGAGGTCAACAATTTTTTATTTCGATAATTTAAAAAAATATCTCTATGCAGTACGAAAATTATGGTAGTTTTAAGTTTGTACTGAAGAAGCAATATATAATTCTATTTAGACCTCGAAAAATTTCTTCTTAAACTTTACAGCTGTTAAAGAAGTCATAAAGCACTAAATTCATGAATGTTTAACAAATGTAAAGTCTAAGAATTTTTTTTCAAGATCTAAGGAAATTCCGCTTTGCTTTTTTTGTGCGACTAAACACGTCTCATACATAAAACTAAAAAAAAATTGTTTAATAAAAAAGCCTAGCTAACTTTTGAAAGATTTTTATAAATCGAATGAGTCTTTGATGCACTGTTAGAGGGTCCCAAAATGAAGCTAAATTTTTAAATGCGATAAAAATGAAAAATGTTATTAAAAATTTTCAAAAAATATTTTTCTAACAGATTAAGGAATTTTTAGTAGATATTACTGATCCCAATCAAATTTTTCGCATAAACGATTTTTTAGTAGATTTAAACGAATGTCACAATGAGAATGGCAATTGAATAACAATTTTCGATCAAGGTTGCAATGTTTATGATATAACACTCTCGTTTTGACGAAATCAGTAAATAATCTTTTTTCCTTGAAACTGGTTCGTGAAATATAATTATCTTAGCAGTATAGGCTTGACGCCTATAATAAAGATTTAACGACTATTAAGACTAGAATAAATCTTGGGTTATACTCTTAACCAAATTCTTCATTAAAATATTAATCAGTTTTTCATCTACTTTGAAAGAATGACGATCGTTTATACTTTGGTCTTCGCCCTTGCAATCATCTTTAATTCTATTGGTGAATATAATAGTATAATAATAGTTAATAATATATCGACTAACTCGACTGAAATCGTCGGAAACTCGACGCTTATCCGCTTAGGTCCATCCACATACCATGTATCATTAAGCTGATGTTTGAACAAAACAAAAAGAAGAATTTTCAGCCTATTCACTGCTCCTTTTGGGTTCCTAGCATTTGAATACCAAGAATATTCATATTTTCATAAAATATGAAAAAAGTTCACGTGTACAGAGGAGATACGATAAAGAATTACTAGATGTCGCTATGTTCGAACACTATACCTCTTTATTGATTTCCCCGGCTTAACAGATGGACGGCAATTCAGCCCAACACTCGAAGATACTTCAAATGAGCAAAAAACATTCTGAAAATGATAAAATTCCCCGAGATTTAAAAAATGAGACTGCAAGGCTTCTTTTTTTTGAGGTTAAAACCTACACCGATTTTTGCGTACTTTTGAGGATCAGCACTTTACTGTTTGTCCTTAGTCTTGTCTCACAATATTGCCACAGGGGGTTCTTGAAATACCAACGTATACCATTAAGCCATTTCCCTTTCAGGGTAGGTGTGACACTACCCGATTCGGGTAGTGTTTCTAGGTTGATAGCTTGTAGTAAAATAACTACAAGTGTGGGCTCACCACACCCACGATGTGCCAACAGCACTCGGTTTTCTCGAATGGTCACCCATCCAAGTACTAACCGCGCCCGACGCTGCTTAACTTCAGTGATCTGACGAGAACTGGTTTTTTCAGCGTGGTATGGCTGTTGGTGCTTTTTAACGTGCTTTTAAAAAATGTAATCCTCTCTTTCTTGTTGCAGAATTAGGTTCACAGTTCGATTTTTTACCTAATGGTGAACCTATTCTTCATGTTTCTCGTGGCGAACCTTCTAATTCTTCTGAGAGAAATCATTCTCCTGAAAGGTCTCTTCCTCCTGCTCAGCCTGCTCTTCGTGCCAGGTCAAGGTCTCCCCCTGCCCAGCCTCATCTCCGTGCTAGATCCACGCCTCCTCCTGCCGAGCCACTTCTTCGTGTCAGGTCTGGGTCTCCACCTGCCTGGATCGTTGCTCGTACTATAAGACTTCCTTCTTCTGATCTGAATGGATGTGGACTTGAACAACTTAAATTTATTCGGCTTATTTCCGTTCACAATCATCACCGGATATTCAAACTTCGAAGATACACTTTTCCAGCCGATACACCAATTTCCATTAAAACAGGAAGATATACCTATGGGCCTATGCCAACCCGAGAACAAATTGTATTAACGTCATCCTATGGTGACGTCTTTGCAATATTGGAGACTCATAAGGTTTTTCAGGGAATATATATACGTAAAAATGACCGTAAAAGACGGGCAAAAATAAACATGGAAAGCAACAAGATTACCCTATTGACCAAAGATGAAATGGATGTAACTCCAGTAGGTGTCCACCGCGAAATCAATCAGCATTTTGTAGTAGAGCATCTAAACCCTTATGTAAACCACTCACCTGCATATCATTGATTTAAAAAAAAATGTAAAATCAAAATATGCTGTATGTGATCCGAAATTGGAACAAATGTTTCATGTAAATAATAACATTAAAAAGTCAATTTGTTATGATTCTGGATGATTTAATCGTTCATGCCCCATACAATATTGAGCGCGCCTAGGCTCGTTGAGAGACAAATCTGGAATGTTTGCACAAATCAGTCTGCAGGTCACAATTTTTACCCGATTTCTAAGTTCATTTTTTTTTTAATTAAAGCTGATTAAATCCTTCAGAGACCTCAAAACAAATACACATGCACTAAAGTAATATAAATAATCAACTTTCTAATGACCTTAATTTTTATATATACCTATCTTTTATGTAATTACACAAATCTGAGATTTATGCAGATCAATCAAATGTTTCTCGAATATAATTGCTGTCATTCGATGTTTGAGTTATCTCGAAAAAAAACTATATTCATGAATAATTAATACTTTTATAAAGAAATATTCAGGGCCGGTTCCACCAACCTCGATTAAAAAGTTAATCCTCCGTTAAACCTAGTTACGCGTTCCACCACGTTTTAGCGGTCGGTTAACTCGCGTTAACCACAGTTAAATCTAACCGGTCAAAATTGATCGGTTAATGCGACTTAATCGTCCTCTAACCTAAAAACGGCATTGTTGTTGTGAAATATGGAGTTTTTGGAAGAAGTTCTGAGATCGTCTGATGACGAAGTCGAAAAAGATGTTTTTGAATTTATATGTGATATATTAATATATCACGAACAAAACATACACCAACATTCACTCTTTTTAGGTTAGTGTAGACACGAGCGTGGCCCAACCTTACCTGGATTTGGCGCGCACGGACATATTGCTTTGCTTTCCATTCGACCGACGGGTAGCCAATCACACGAATGATTTAAAGTAAAATAGGAGTTACTTCGAAACGACTATCTGGTTAGCTAACCGCGTCCACGAAAAATGTGGTGGAACGCACAACAGGATAACCCAAGGTTAACTATGGCGTTAACTTTAACCCGCCGTCAGTTAACCACTGATTTAACCGAGTTTGGTGGAACCGGCCCTCAAACTGTGAAATTCTATAAATTGACCATTTCTGTTTTTATAAATAAATTACGTCAACAAATACACAATCCGAACATTTTCGCATGAGAAATAATCAGACTTTTTCACCTTAAAAACGTTAACAAATAGAGTTTTATATGAGAGTTTTATAATAGAGTTGTATATAAGCTTCGCAAATTATTCAAGGCTTCAAGGACGAATAAAAATTCTAACTACAGTGTTCAAAATTAAACTATATAAATTTGAAAGAATAGTTGAACGATTTCTGTAATTGTTTTTGTTTAAAATTCTAGTGTTGAATTTTCATTTTTTTCAGTTTCAGATTTTACATTTAAATGGAAAAGTTACATATTTGCAGAACTTTTAGTGTTCAAAACAATTAAATTAAAACTTAAGTGCTTAAGGAGTTTCAAATTTTACAGTTTATAATTAAAAATTTAATAATTTACAATTTTAAATGCAAATTCTTGAAATTTGAACAATTTTAAATTGTAAACTTCGCAATCAAAATATTTCAAAGTTAAACATAAAAAATTGTATAGTGTTTCAGGTTTGGACAATTAAAATTTTGAAAATGCTTAATTAAACATTCAATTACTTTATAAAATGACAAAAAGACTTGCAAATTATCTTTATATAATTTTTAATTTATGTAAGCGAATGTCGCAATGAGAATGTAATTGAATCACAGTTTTCGATTAAGGTAACAATATTTATGATGTCATATATTCATTTTAACAAATGTAGTAACAAATTATTTTTCCTTAATACTGGTTAATGAAATGTAAATATCTCAGAAGTATAATTCTGACGCCTACAATATAAGAGATAAAGACTTTAAGCACTAGAATCATCATTAGTCATACTGTTGACCAAATTCTTCATTAAAATATTAATCAGTTTTTCATCTACTTTGAAAGAATGAGGATCGTTTATACTTGGCTCTTTACCCTTGCAATCATCTTTAATTCCATTGGTAAATATAATATATAAGTATATAATAGTATAAGAATAATAATAGTGGACTCGCGTTCTCCTAGATCTTCGGATTCCTTGCACGAAAAACTAAGAAAATTATCACTACTTTTGGTTTGGACTTCCTGCCTTGTATCATTAAGCTTATGTTTTCAAGAAAAACCCAATTTTCAGCCAATTCACTACTCCTTTTGGGTTACTATCTTTTGAATACTAAAAATATCTATATTTTCATAAAATATTAAATGAGTCCACGTTGACTTAAGAGATATGAAAAAGGACTGCAAGATGCCGCTAGGTTCGAACACTATTCTTCTTTATCGATTGTCCTATTGACATGACGCGTGGCTCAGTACTGATTTTCAATGGTTTACTGATGACGTTAACACCTTTTTATTTTACTATATTGACCGCTATGTGTAGTCCTAATCTAAGGTGGCTTCCATTGATGTCGTTATCTTAACTTATCCGCTCATTGCTATTTTCAGTCAAACCTGGATTTAGTGATCCTCCATTTAATGTTTCCGATATTTGACGCCGCGACGCGGGGATGGGTGAGAGGAGCTGCGGGGAATGCGGCGCTCACTCAGGCGTGACAAAACAGGAGCGTTGCGGTAAGACGCTGTTCCCTAACGACCTAACTGGCACACTGCGTCATGACGTTGCGACAGTTCACTCGAAGCACGATGGCGAGCTCGCGTCGAGCAGCAGTGGGGCTCCGATGCCTACTGAAGCCGATAGGACTGATCAGATAATTTCGTGCGATCGAATGAGCTTGTATTTGGCATTGACAACAGCGCCATCTGACACGCGAATATATATCGCGAAGTGGTATCGAGAAGTTATTGGAGCAGTTTTCATGGAAAATAGCAGTGAATATCAATTCATACTGATCAAAAATTTTATACTACGGTTTAAAACAAATTATTTACTATAATATTTCTTGTTAATATTTAATTGAAATTCAAATTTCTTCTGAATTGATGGCACTGTCGTAGCTACAAATAGGCTCTACGATTCGACAAAGAAAACAAAGAAGAAGAAGTATTGGATAGACAGAGATTGAGAGAGTATGATCGTTTCGAGACAAAAAGACCTGTCATTGGAACACAATCGGATCGTCTCTGTCTATCTCACATGGTAGAAAGAGAGGTCCGATCTACTTCAGCCATGGAAGTCCCACTTTAGTATTTTATAATGTCAAACTGTCAAGTGTTGACGTGATAATGGTTAAAACTGTCTATTTCATGGACAGTTAATCTAATATTTATAAAAGTAAGTGACTTTCTGTTAAATAAGTTCTTCGTATGTTTGGTTATGAAACTGCGGCATCATTATGCGCTATATACGCAAAAGTGCGTGCTTCCCACTTGAAGTGTTGACGTGCGGTGTTTTGGTGAAAATAGTAGAATAAAGTCGTCTTAACAGATGACAATTTAGCTCGATTTTGGCGTACTTTCGAGGATCGGCATTTTTCTATCTGTCCCCAGTCTTGCCTCAAAATATAGCCACAAGGGATTCATGAAATACTAAAGTACTTTGAAAAATGTAATCCTCTCTTTCTTGTTGCAGATTTAGGTACACAGTTCGACCGTTTACCTAATGGCGCTCCTATTCCTTATGTTTCTCGTGGCGGACCTTCTTATTCTTTTGAGAGATATTCTCCGGAGAGGTGTCTTTCTCCTGCCGAGCCTCCTCTTCGTATCAAGTCAAGATCTCCTACCCAGCCTCCTCTCCGTGCCAGGTCCAGGTCTCCTGCTGCCAGGTTCACAGATACTTCCAAAAGGCTTCCTTCTGCTGACGGAAAAGGATGTGGACTTGAACAATTTCGATTTATTCGGCTTATTTCCGTTAACAATCCTCACCGGATATTCGAACTTCGAAGATACAATTTTCCAGCTGATAAACCAATTTTCATGAAAATAGGAAAGGATAGGTATGGACCGATGCCAACCCAAGAACAAATTGTATTATTAACATCCGAGGGTGACGTCTTTGCAATATTGCAGACTCATAATGTTCTTGGTGGAATATATGCACTTAAACATAGCATTAAAAGACGAGCGAAAATAAACATGGAAAGCGGCATGGTTACCCTAATGAACAAGAAGGAAATCGATGAAACTCCAATAGGTGTCCACCGCAGAATCCTGGGAAATTTTATAATAGAGAATCTAAACCCTAGAGTAAACCAATCTCCTTCACGCCGTTAATTTAGAAAAAAATGTTAAACTAAGATATATTGTTTCTGATCCGAAATCGAACCAAAATGTTTCATGCAACTAATTACATTAAAAAGTCAATTTTTTATGATTCTGGAGGATTTAATCTTCATGCCCCAGCCAATATTGAGCGCGCCTAGGCTCCGTGAGACAAAACTGGAATTTTTGCACAAATCAGTCTGCAGGTCATAATTTTTATCCGATTTGTACGTTCATTTCTTTAAATTAAAGCTGATTAAATCCTTTAGAGACCACACAGTACATATTTGACCATTTTATTTTTTACATAAAACGGTGTGAAGAATTAAAGTGAAAAAAATGTATTTCTACAAAAATCATGTTTTAACTGAAAAAATGACTTGTATAAATGTAGAATCGATCAAAAGAAATACACATGCACTAAAGGAATATAAATAATCAAATTTCTAATGACCTTAATTTTTATATACCTATCTTTTATGTAATTACACAAATCTGAGATTTCTGCAGAGGAATCAAATGTTTCTCGAATATAATTGCTGTCATTCGATGTTTGAGTTACCTCGCAAAAAAAAAACTATACTCATGAATAATTAATATTTTTATACAGAAATATTCAAACTGTGAAATTCTATGAATTGACCATTTCTGTTTTTAAAATAAATTACATCAACAAATACACAATCCGAACATTTTCGCATGAAAATTAATAAGATTTTTTCACCTTAGGAACTTTAACAAATAGAGTTTTGAATGCTTCAACAATTTCAAATTAAAAAGAGTGTGAAATTTAATTTACAAGTCGAAATCCTTAATAGTTATACAATTATTTTCATTCACAAACGATAAAAATTGAAATAATTTTAATTGAAGCTTTATAAATTATTTAAGGGTTCAAGGATTAATAAAAATGCTAAATATAGTGTTCAAAATTAAACTATATAAATTTGAAAGAATAGTTGAACCATTTCTGTAATTGTTTTTGTTTAAAATTCTAGTGTTGAATTTTCATTTTTTTCAGTTTCAGATTTTACATTTAAATGGAAACGTTACATATTTGCAGAACTTTTAGTGTTCAAAACAATTAAATTAAAACTTAAGTGCTTAAGGAGTTTCAAATTTTACAGTTTATAATTAAAAATTTAATAATTTACAATTTTAAATGCAAATTCTTGAAATTTGAACAATTTTAAATTGTAAACTTCGCAATCAAAATATTTCAAAGTTAAACATAAAAAATTGTATAATTTTTTAGGTTTGGACAATTAAAATTTTGAAAATGCTTAATTAAATAGTCAATGATTCTGGAAGATGACAAAAAGACTTGCAAATCATCTTTATATAATTTTTAATTTATGTAAGCGAATGTCGCAATGAGAATGTAATTGAAACACAGTTTTTGATTAAGGTAACAATATTTATGATGTCATATATTCATTTTAATGAATTTAGTAACTAATTATTTTTCCTTAAAATTGGTTAATGAAATGTAAATATCTCAAAAGTAGAAATCTGACGCCTACAATATAAGAGATAAAGACTTTAAGCACTAGAATAATCATTAGACATACTGTTGACCAAATTCTTCATTAAAATATTAATCAGTTTTTCATCTACTTTGAAAGAATGAGGATCGTTTATACTTGGCTCTTTACCCTTGCAATCTTCTTTATTTCTATTGGTAAATATAATAGTATAAGAATAATAATAGTGGACTCGCGTTCTCCTAAATCTTCGGATTTCTTACACGAAAAACTAAGAAAATTATCACTACTTTTGGTTTGGACTTCCTACCTTGCATCATTAAGCTTATGTTTTCAAGAAAACCCCAATTGTCAGCCAATTCACTGCTCCTTTTTGGTTACTGGCTTTTGAATACTAAAAATATCTATATTTTCTTAAAATATGAAATAAGTCCACGCCGACTGAGGAGATACGAAAAAGGACTGCAAGATGCCGCTAGGTTCGAACACTATTCTTCTTTATCGATTGTCCTATTGACATGACCCGTGGCTCAGTACTGATTTTCAGTGGTTTACTGATGACGGGGGATGCGGCGCTCACTCAGGCGTGACAAAACAGGAGCGTTGCGGTAAGACGCTGTTCCCTAACGGCCTAATTGTCTAACTGCTTCATGACGTTGCGACAGTTCACTCGAAGCACGATGGCGAGCTCTCGTCGACCAGCAGTGGGGCTCCGATGCATACTGAAACCGATAGGACTGATCAGAGAATTTCGTGCGATCGAATCAGCTTGTCTTTGGCATTGACAACAGCGCCAACTGACACGCGAATATTTATCGCGAAGTGGTATCGAGAAGTTATTGGAGCAGTTTTCATGGAAAATAGCAGTGAATATCAATTCATACTGATCAAAAATTTTATACTACGGTTTAAAACAAATTATTTACTATAAGATTTCTTGGTAATATTTAATTGAAATTCAAATTTCTTCTGAATTGATGGCACTGTCGTAGCTACCAATAGGCTCTACGATTCGACAAAGAAAAATAAGAAGAAGAAGTATTGGATAGACAGAGATTGAGAGAGTATGATCGTTTCGAGACAAAAAGACCTGTCATTGGAACACAATCGGATCGTCTCTGTCTATCTCACATGGTAGAAAGAGAGGTCCGATCTACTTCAGCCATGGAAGTCCCACTTTAGTATTTTATAATGTCAAACTGTCAAGTGTTGACGTGATAATGGTTAAAACTGTCTATTTCATGGACAGTTAATCTAATATTTATAAAAGTAAGTGACTTTCTGTTAAATAATTTCTTCGTATGTTTGGTTATGAAACTGCGTCATCATTATGCGCTATATACGCAAAAGTGCGTGCTTCCCACTTGAAGTGTTGACGTGCGGTGTTTTGGTGAAAATAGTAGAATAAAATCGTCTTAACAGATGACAATTTAGCTCGATTTTGGCGTACTTTCGAGGATCGGCATTTTTCTATCTGTCCCCAGTCTTGCCTCAAAATATAGCCACAAGGGATTCATGAAATACTAAAGCACTTTGAAAAATGTAATCCTCTCTTTCTTGTTGCAGAGTTAGGTACACAGTTCGACCGTTTACCTAATGGCGCTCCTATTCCTTATGTTTTTCGTGGCGGACCTTCTTATTCTTTTGAGAGATATTCTCCGGAGAGGTGTCTTTCTCCGGCCGAGCCTCCTCTTCGTATCAAGTCAAGATCTCCTACCAAGCCTCCTCTCCGTGCCAGGTCCAGGTCTCCTGCTGCCAGGTACACAGATACTTCTAAAAGGCTTCCTTCTGCTGACGGAAAAGGATGTGGACTTGAACATCTTCGATTTATTCGGCTTATTCCCGTTAACAATCCTCACCGGATATTCGAACTTCGAAGATACAATTTTCCAGCCGATAAACCAATTTTCATGAAAATAGGAAAGGATAGGTATGGAACTATGCCAACCCAAGAACAAATTGTATTATTAACATCCGAGGAAGACGTCTTTGCAATATTGCAGACTCATAATGTTCTTGATGGAATATATGCACTTAAACATGGCAATAAAAGACGAGCGAAAATAAACATAGAAAGAGGCACGGTTACCCTAATGAACAAAAAAGAAATCGATGAAACTCCAGTAGGTGCCCACCGCAGAATCCTGGGAAATTTTATAATAGAGAATCTAAACCCTAATGTAAAACGATCTCCTTCACACCGTTAATTTAAGAAAAAAATGCATGTAACTAATTACATTAAAAATTTAATTTGTTATGATTCTGGAGGCTTTAATCGTGCATGCCCCAGCCAATGAGTGCGCCTAGGCAAGGTGGGACAAACTGGATTTTTTTACACAAATCAGTCTACAGGTTATAATTTTTATCCGATTTACACGTTCTTTTTTCAAATTGAAGTTAATTAAATTATTCAGAGACCTCTAAGGGCTAATTTGAAAATGATATTTTTTTACGTAAAACTTTGTGAAGAAGAAAAATGAAAAAATGTATTTTCAATCAAATTTTTTTTTACTTTAGAAAATAAATGGTATACACGTAGAATCGATCAAAATAAATGCACATGCTCTGAAGGAATATAAATAGGCGAGAGTGACCTGAACTGGATAGGTTCCTGAACTGAATAATGAGTAAATATACCTATATATTTAAATTAATTGATCAGTAGTAATTTTTTATCAGTAACATTATCAAAAAGGAATTGCGTCATAATGCAGCTTATCACTTTGCTTGCCGTTATTTAATTTTTAGTAATATAATCTAATATAATCTGTGTCATGACGATCGTATCGTTTAAACGAATGTTTTATCTTCAATTTGGTACGTAATACTTTACTTTTTTTATTAAAATTTTTTAGCATGAACTCAGAACTTTTATTATCCAGATCGCGTCACTCTCCTAATCACTTTAATTGTTATGCACCAATCTTTTATATAATTACACATAAATCTGAGATTTATGCTCACGAATCAAATGTTCCTAGACTATAATTGCTGCGATTAAATATTTGAGTTATCTAGCAACGGAAATTCTATAAATAAATCATTTATTTTTTTATAAACAAATATTCAAACTGCGATATTTTCATGTGGGAAAAAATCTTTCTTAAATTAAATTACTGCAATACGTTATGAAAATTTTACCTAGTACTAACAGATGCTATAAATTAACAATTGATCATTTTTGTAATAAATTACATTAACAAATACACAATTGTAACATTTTTGCATAATTTTTTCACTTCAATCATAGCAATACGTTATGTAATTTTTAAAGCTTCAATTTAGATATTTTCATTTTGGAGTCTTAATTTTAATCGTTTATTTTCAAATGAAAAAAAAATTAAAAGTAGAGTTTAGAATGGTTGAATAATGTCAAATTAAAAGAGTTTAACATTAAATTTTCAAATCAAAAGTCGTAATAGCTCTGGAATTATTTTTATTAGTAAACGATAAAAATTCAAATAATTTTAATTGAAGCTTTATAAATTGTTAAGAGCTTTAAGAATGAATATCAATTCTAAATGTAGTGTTCAAAATTAAAATATATAAAATTAATAGAATAGCTGAACGATTTCTTAAATTGTTGTTGATCAAAATTTCATGAAATTCATCTTTCATCAAAAAATTTCTTGAATTGAACCTCTTCTCACGATCTGCTCTGTAGGATCGGAGAGAGGTTAAAATTCGTTTAATCAGAATCCCACTCGCGATCCTCCACGTATGATCGCAGTTTGAATAATAGCTTTTGTCTTAAATCGAGCTTCTTCTCACGATTATCTCCGCAGGATCGTAAAAAGGATTAAATTCGTTTAATCAGTATCCAACTCGCGATCCTACCTGTAAGATCAGTGTTTAAATAAAAGTTTTTTTCTTGAATCGAACCTTTTCTCACGATCCGCTCTGTAGGATTGGAGAAAGGATTAAATACGTTTAATCAAAAACCTACTCGCGATCCTCCCTATAGGATGACAGTTTAAATAATAGCTTTTGTCATAAATCGAGCTTCTTTTCTCGATTATCTCCGCAGTATCGTAAAAAAG
>CAKNYM010050749.1:0-37246 GCA_932195095.1 Andricus curvator
CCGCCCCCCCCCCCCCCCCGTGACAGAAGTTTTCGTGGGACTGACGTTAGAGCTGGACTCTCCACTATACGGTGAATCACTACTTGACTTGGACATGATTTCAACTCGCAAAACAAATTTCGCGCATAAAGGTGGTAGTTGGGTGTACAATCTAAACATGAACAATACAAACAATAAAGTAGCCTCGGACTGGACTGAAACTTTGATTGACTAAATGCATACACACGGTAAACGTAAAGTTTGAGTTTCAGGCGATGAATGGAGACTGGGTGTTTGGAATGCTAGGGGAGTGAATGATCTTAAAGTAAGAGAACTACGAGAAACTATGCATGCTAGGAAACTAGATATTTTATGTGTACCTGAGACAAAGAAAAAGGGATGCGAAAGTACAAACATAGAAAATGGGGTGTTGAAAAGCGGTTTTGAAATATGGTTAGGAGTAGATAGGGAATCACATGGTAGTCAAGGGGTCGGTTTGATTATGAATGAAAAAGCAAGATATATGTTCCAAAAACGACTTAAATACTTTTTTTCTCCCCTTTTCAGATAGTTGGAAAAAAATCTTTCTGATTGTAGGATTTATTATAAAGATACGGAAATATACGCTAAAGTAAAGGAATTACCTTCTTCATTTTAAATCAAATACAACTTTAGTCATTTTTATCTGAAGAAGATTGAACATAACATATGGTCGTGGCGAACTTTTGGGCTTCTATTATACGATGAACAGAAACGAGCGTGAAGCGCGAGGTTCACATGATGATCAAACGAAATATCGAGCGCGAAGCGCGAGTGTCGTGATGAGAATGTGTTCCTTAAGGTCGATAGAACCTTAAGTAAATTAGTTCATCTTTTTATGTAAAACTGACATAATTAAACCAAAAGCAGGTCATAACGATGAAGCTTTAACAGAGTATTAGCCCGCGAAGCGTGCACTAGCGAGGACACGAAGTGTGAAAACCTAGACGACAAATGTGTCCGAGCGCGCAGCGCGAGGTGAATACATTATCGAGCGCGAAGCGCGAGATCCAACAGGTGCGCGCCCTAGGCGCGCTGAAACTTGCGAGCGAAGCGAGCCGCGCGCGAAGCGCGCTATGAGAATGTGCCCGCGAAGCGGGCGGATTTTTTTGTTTAAATTTGTACATTTCTACAATAAACTACCAGTACATACAACATAATTTTAAGAACAGTTTCTCAGTATTTCAATTTTTGAAATCAAAAATAACATTTTTAATTGTAGAAATTTGTAATTTATTGTTATTTTTGTTTTACTTTTCAACAAGAAAATACAAGAAAAAATTAGCTTTTTGTATTTAACTGTATTTTCTTGTTAAATTTGGTACATTTAAAAAAAAGTACATGTTTTAATAAAAAATTTAAATTGTAGAAATGTTGTACTTCCTTGTAAAAATTTTTTCCACCGGGGTATAAAATATAAGTATTTAAGTAAATTAAGTAAAGCCCCTGTTCAAAACGTCAGTTTCAATCTCATTATTTTTTTAAACTTTGAAAACCTTCTCATCTATTCTGTGGTCATCCCTTTGTGAGAAACAAACCACACTGTGCTTTATTGTGGACAAAAGGAATATTAGTTAAGATAAAGCCAATTTGAAAAAAAATATTTGTAGAGACTGGAAATATATATTTTATCCTTAAACGGAAATTAAAAAGGGTTAATTTATGATTATTAATAAAAAACCGTGAAAATGACACAATAAAAATTTTTGAGACTTTGATCTAAAAATGTTAAACCTTTTTGAAATGTGAAAATTTCCAGCTTTAACGTCTGAAACTACAAAGTTTTATATGAGAAAATGTTCAACAATCTTTAATAGAAACGATAAAAAATTAATCAACTTTTAAACTAAATTGATGGATACAAAATAGATTTAGATTTAAGATTTAGATTTGAATTAGATTTTATCATTTATTTTCATTTTATTTTATTTTTTTTATTTAGATTATTATTTAGTTTTAGACTCATGCATTGAAAATTCAACAATTAAGAATTAAAAACTTGAAAAAAGTCTACAATTTTTATTTTAAATATTTAAAACATGTTTTATGCGTTAAAAATAAAAGAATTCCAGTTGAAAAAATTGAAAACTTTCAACGTAGAGAAGAAATAGTGACAAATCTTTTTAAAATTGCAATTTTATCGTAAGAAACTGAAAAGAAAATATAAATGTTAAAAGAAAAGTTTTTAATTTTAAAGGGTCTATATTTAATTTGGCCCTGCTTTCCAATTAAAGTTACTCGATTTTTAACACTTCCGATTATTCAAATCTAAATCGTATAATTTAAAATATTTAAATTAAAGTTTAATCATTTTACATTGAAACATACAAAAGTGGCTTATTTCAAAATGGACTAATTTTGAATGTTTGTTATAATGAATCACATGTCCTAACTCAGAATTTTAATTATTTTGGAAAATTCCCTGCTGCAACTCACAATCATAATTCTTTTCGAATATTTCCTCTTCCAAGACGGAATTATAATGGTTTCGGAAAATTCCTTATTCCAGATCTGAATTGTAATTTTTTTTCGAAAATTCTCTTATCCAATTCAAAATTGCATATAATACTGCTACGTAAAATTTCTGGTTCCAATTCATAATTATAATTTTTCTCGAAAATTTACTGTTCCAAGTCAGAATATATAATTAATTAATTAATTTTACGGCATTTTCAAGAGATTTAAACAATTTCAAGGGATTTCCAAGGGTTTTAATAATTTTAAGGGATTTAAACAAAATTTGCATGCGGTTGTAATGAATTTCCTAGAATTTCGGAAGATATGGGATTTTGCAGGACCTATAAGGTTTGAAGATATTTTTAAAAATTTCAAGAAATTTTACAAGATTTCCAAGGATTTCAACGTTTTTATAAGGTTTTAAGAGCTCTCAAGGTATTTTAATAAATTTTCCAGGATTTCAGAAAGTATCATCAGATTTAATATAATTTTATGGGATTTTACAATATTTTAATGGATTTCGAAGAATTTTTCCATAAGCAATGAGAAATTTCGTAGCTTTTCGAAGATTTCAAAAGATTTTCAAATATTTTTTGCAATTCATCCGGAATTCCCCCTGAATTCTTTTAAGTTCTTTTAAATTCCTCGAAATTCACTCAATATTCTACTCAATTCAATCTATTTTAAAAAACTTTTTGTTTAATTCATCAAATTCTTTTAAATTTTCTTTAATTTTTCTAAACTCAGTTCAAACTTACTCAATTCAATCAATTTTTTCATATTTTTGAATTGTTTCGAATTCAATTCATAGTTTTTTTAATTCAGTTTAATGTTTTATGAATTTCATCGAATTCTTCCCGCTTCCCGTAAATTCCTCTAAATTCACTCAAATTTTACTGAAATAAATGGATTCAATTTTTTTTTAATTTCCAATTAATTTGAACTCTTTTGAATTTTTTTGTAGTCTTTAGTCAATCCTTTGGTTAGAAATTATTAGCGTTTCCAAAATTTGAACAGATTTGAAATTATTTTTTTGGATTCACCCCGAATTCTTATTAATTTACCCTGAATTCTGTTAAATTACTTGGAATTCTCTTGAATTTTTTTAATCCACTTAAATTCTTCTAAATTTACTCAATTCTATTTAATTCAATGGACCTTTTTGAATTTTTAAAAGTTTTTATTTAATTGATCCTGAAGACTTTTAACCTCACCTTGCATTCTTAGGCATTTGATCAAATTCTTTTGAATTCCCTTGAATGTTCCTAAGCCCATTTTAAAGTTACTGAATTCAATTAAGTGTTTTCATACTTTTAAAATGTTTTCAATTCTTTGATTTTTTTTAAATTCACTTTGAATTTTTATGAATTTTGTCGAATTCTTCTCGTTTACCTTAAATTCCTCTAAATTCATTCCAATTCTACAGAAATCAATGGATTTTTTAAATATTTTTAACATTTGTTCCAATTCATTTGAATTCTTTTTAATTTAACTTGAATTGTTTTGAAATCTTATGAATGAAGAAAAAAATGAAAAAAGTTGCATTAACAATTAAATAGATGAACTTTTCAGTAAAAGAGACGAGTTTTCCTAAAAATAGATAAAGACTTAACCAAATGGTAATATTCTCAAGCCAAAAAGGCAAATTTTTTCGAGGACAGTTGCATTTTTAACAAAAAAGTTACTTTTCAAAAAAGAAAGATAAATTTTTAACCAAGAAGGATGACTTTTCTACCATAAAAGATGAATTTTCAATTCAAAAGGATGAATTTTTAAAAACATAGTCAAATTTTCCAACAATAATTAAATTTTTAACAAAATAGTGGAATTTATAACCAAACAGTTGAATTTTCAGCACACAAAAATGCTTTTTCAATCAAATGGTGAAATTTTCAAACAAAAAAGATTAAAATTAGATCAAATATTTGAATTTTTAAGGCAAAAAGATTTTTCATCAAAAATGTTTATTTTCAACCAAAAAAGATGACTTTTCTACCATGAATGATAAATTTTCAACAAAAGAGTAAAATTCTTAAGCTAAAAAGTTGAATGTTTTAGAAAACAGTGGACTTTTAAATCGGAAAAAATCAATTTTTAACAAACAAAAAGATAATTTTCGATCAAGAAAAATTAATTTTTAACAAGATAGACGAATTTTCAACTGAAAAGTTGACCATCCAAGAAACAAGAATAATTTTCTACCAAAAAAGACGACTTTTTAACAAAATATGGTATATGAATTTTCTACCAAATCGTTGAATTTTTAACTTATATATAATATACAGGATATAGTATGAACAAAAACTGGAATAGTTAAATTTTCAGATAAAAACTCTGATAAAAATAACTTTAAACAAAAAAAAAACGAATTTCCAACATAATTCTTCAATTTTCAATCAAAAAGATGAATTTTCGACCAAGAAGATTAATGTTCTATCAAAAAAGACGAATTTCCAACTTATCCAATATACAGGATAAAGTTTTAACCAGACAAGGAATAGTTAAATTTTCCGATAAAAATAAAATAATTTTTAACAAACAAAAAAATGAATTTTCAACAATGTTGTTAAACTTTCAACAAAAAAGATGAATTTTTGACCAAGAAGATTAATGTGCTACCAAAAAAGATAAATTTTAAACAAAATACATGAATTTTCAACATTATTTAATTTTAAAGCCAAAAAGACGAATTATCTACAAAAAAAGTTTAATTTCCAACCAAATAGTTTAATTTTTTACCAAATTGTTGATTTTTCAAGTCAAAAAGATGAATTTTCTACAAAACAGTAAAATTTTTAACACAAAACTCCATTTAAAAGCAAATAGTTCAATTTTCAACTATAATTATGAATTGTTAATAATAAAAATTAATTGTTTCACAAAGTAAGTTTAACTTTAAATCAAATAATCGAATTTTCTACCAAAAAGAGGACTTTTAAACAACATATATTTATTTTCAATGAAATTATTTAATTTTATAGCAAAAAAGATGAATTATCTACAAAAGAAGTTTAATTTTTATCCCAAAAATATGATTTTTTAACCAAGAAGTTTAATTTTAAACCAAATAGTTTAATTTTCTACCAAATTGTTGAATTTTCAAGCCAAAAACATGTATTTTACACAAAGCAGTAGAATTTTGAACATAGAAGTTAATTTAAAGGCAAATAGTTCAATTTTCAACTGTAATTATGAATCCTTGAAAAAAAATTTATTTTTTTACAAAAGAGTTCAACTTAGTTCAAATAATCAGCTTTTCAACCAAAAATATGAATTATCATCGAAGCATATACTAAAAAATTGAATTTATAACCAAAAAGAATACATTTTCAACCAAGAAGATAAAATCTCTACCAAGACAAACGAATTTGCAAGAAAATACATGAATTTTCAACCAAAAAGTTAAACTTTCAACTAAAAAAGATAAATTCTTAACCAAATAGTTACATTTTTAACTGAAAAAGATAAATATTAAACCAAAAATGGCATAGTTTAATTGTCAGTTTAAAAAATTGATTTTCAACCAAACACGAAACGAATTTTCATCAAAATAGTTGAATCTTCAATCATAGGATAAACATTCCACTAAAAAAATAAAAATTTAACAATGTAGTTGAATCTTTGATAAAAAAGATGACTTTTTAACAATATAGTTTCATTTTTGACAAAATAATTACATTTTTTTAACCAAATGAGATGAATTCCGAACCAAAAATGTAATAGTATCCTTTTCAATGAAAAAGTGAACTTTTGCCTAAAAATATAGTTGGATTTTAATTTTTTTTAGACAAGGATGCGTTATGTCCTCTTGGCTGTTCATTATATTCATGGACAAGTGTCTAAGAATGGCCCTCCTCAACGAAGAAGGTGTGGATCTCGGGACAGTGAAGGTACGTGGGTTAGCGTTAGCGTTCGCGTTAACGTATCCCCCCTTGACCGCAAACTGTTAATATAGTTTACGGAAAGTTCCGCCAGGCCGCTTTTTCGTTTGGGACTGCATCACTGATCCCCGGTAGTATAACGAGGCCGAAACCGGGCGAGTTACGCTTAACCCGGAAATGGATCCGGCTCAATGGTATAATAATAATAATTCACGGAGCGCATTTTAGCCCCTGAAATTAAGTCCACTAACAGAAGCCATACAACTACAACCTTTTTTTCCTCTCTTTCTATAACCTATCTAGTTCTCTCGTCGATGCGGATTCTGAGATCGAAGCTCGTTTGAGCAGCGCAGCGACCGTAATGAAAATTCAAAGGTTCTTTGGCTTGTATTCAGAACGAGTTGATATTTCCCTCCAGCGATATAGAGAAATCAATAAAAGTTCGTTTTTCTAGATAAGAGATCTAATATCGTAACTTTCTCGACAATCATGTGCAATGACTGCAGAGTTATACTGTCGGCTTTTTAGAATTCCTCATTCCCTTCTCTTCAATCTCTCTCAATATCTAGACCTTCATTTATGAGAGAAGCTTCTGAATGAATTTACCAATCAAGTCTAACGTAAAAGAACCCCTGGCTTGGCAATACCATATTGGAATTTTACTACGACCGATATAGTACTCGTTACCCTGGGAGCAATTGTAGACAAGGCAGAGAGAAAATGCGGGAATACTTCAAGCACGAAAAGCATTTGATTCCTTAAACAGAAAATGAACTGTTTTTCATGCTTTATATTAGTTTGAACCATGCTGTAGTGGTTTGTGTCCATGCTAAGTTTCTAGAAAAGTGGTTCATGCCCGTGCTAAGTTTCTAGAATATTTTATATGACGTCATCTGAACCAGGATGACGTCATTAAAAATATTATAGAAACTTAGCATGGACACGAACCGCTTTTCTAGAAATTTAGCATGGACACTAGGGTGGTCCAAAAATGCATTGGAAATTTTTTTTTTTTTTAAATTTTTATCGAGACACCCCCCCAAATTTGTTCGAATCCACCCAAAAATAAATCCATTTTTTTTTTTTTAAAGAATGTTATTTAGGGGTGGCGCAAGCCCCATGAAGTTTAAAATGTATTTCCCATAAGAAAAAAAGACGTTTTTGTAAATTTTATTCAGAATCCTCAATATTATCTCAATCGAGTTGAAACTCAACATTTCTCTTCACAATTAGCCATAGAATACGAATAAAATATCACTTTTCAAAAACCAACACCATAAGTCTGTTTTATAGGGTCCCAAAGAAACCCCATAAGTGAAAAAATGGGTTTTGCGAGTTTTTGGCGCTAATTATGATTTTTTTGCGGTTTTTTTAATGCGAATTGTTTCTAATACATAAAATATTACTTTATACTGAAAATTATATATTTTCATGAATTGTTTAAACAATCTATTATTGTTTTTAGCAATTTTCTCATAGAATGGAGATAGAAAGACGCGGTTTTTTCAGAAATTTTCCATTTTTTCTCCAATTTTCAATTAAAGGGAAGTGATAGTTCATCAATGTTAACAATAGTGATTGTTTAAACAATTTATCCTAATTATTAATAATATTATATTGGAATAATGCTGAAAAGATGCGTTTTTTTTTAAATTTCTGGTTTTTTGTCCACTTTTCATTCGGAGTGAAGTAATAATGAATTCAAGTTAACAAAATAATTGTTTAAACAATTTATTATACTTATTAATAATATTATAATTGAATAATGCTAGAAAGATGCGGTTTTTTGTTGAAATTTCTAGCTTTTTGTTTAATTTTCATTTGGAGTGAAGTAATAATGAATTCAAGTTAACAAAATAATTGTTTAAACAATTTATTATCATTGTTGATAATATTCTCTTGGCTTAATCGGTAGAATGTTGCGGTTTTTTCTGAAATTTTCAACTGTTTGTTTATTTTTTATTAGGCGTGACTTGATAATTAATTAGTTTTAGAAAAAATAATTGTTTAAACAAATTATTATTGTTTATGACTATCTTCATCTATATCGATTGCGCCTGATAGTTGCGGTTTTACGGCAATTCCTACCTTTCTGTCCTTTTTTCACTTAGTGAGGTAATAATTAATTAAAGTTAACAGAAAAGTTGTTTAACCAATTTAATATTGTTTATAACTATATTTTCTTAGATAAGTGCCAGAAAGTGGCGGTTTTTTCTAAAATCTTTCACTTTGCTTCGCCTGCTTAATTACTAACAATTAATATATAAACATTAGAGATTTGCAATTCCAAGTTTTTCTTTTACGCTTTGCAATAAACTTCTTGTTGTAATTAAAAAAAAAACTTTTACAAGTCATTTAAAGACCTAGTCCTTCCACCTATTCCTAAGTATTCTATTCTTGGTTTTTGCCTCTTGTGTAAAATAGTTTTTCTTTAAATTAATTTTTTTAAGCATTTGAAAAAAAAAGAGCAAAAATAATTCACTTAAAACAACAATACCTTTCGAATAATCATTGTTGTTGTGGTTGACTTATTACTTGTTCATAAATAAAAAGGCGATGCAAAGTGAAAGATTTTAGAAAAAATCGCCACTTTCTAGCACTTATCTGAGAAAAGATAGTTATAAACAATATTAAATTGTTTAAACAATTTTTCTGTTAAGTTTAATTAATTATTACCTCACTAACTGAAAAAAGGACAGAAAGGTAAAAATTTCCAAAAACCGCAACTATCAGGCGCAATCGATATGGATGAAGATAGTCATAAACAACAATAATTTGTTTAAATAATTATTTTTGCTAAATCTACTTAATTACTAAGTCACGCCAAGAGAATATTATCAACAATGATAATAAATTGTTTAAACAATTATTTTGTTAACTTGAATTCATTATTACTTCACTCCAAATGAAAAGTAGACAAAAAACCAGAAATTTAAAAAAAAAACCGCATCTTTTCAGAATTATTCCAATATAATATTATTAATAATTATGATAAATTGTTTAAACAATCACTATTGTTAACATTGATGAACTATCACTTCCCTCTAATTGAAAATTGGACAAAAAATGGAAAATTTGTGAAAAAACCGCGTCTTTCTAACTCCATTCTATGAGAAAATTACTAAAAACAATAATAAATTGTTTAAACAATCCATTAAAATATCTAATTTCAATACAAAGTCATATTTTATGTATAAGAAACAATTCGCATTAAAAAACCCGCAAAAAAATCATAATTAGCGCCAAAAACTCGCAAAACCCATTTTTTCACTTATGGGGTTTCTTTGGGACCCTATAAAACAGACTTATGGTGTTGGTTTTTGAAAAGTTATATTTCATTCGTATTCTATGGCTAATTTTGAAGAGAAATGTTGAGTTTCAACTCGATTGAGATAATATTGAGGATTCTGAATAAGATTTACAAAAACGTCTTTTTTTCTTATGGGAAATAAATGTTAAACTTCATGGGGCTTGCGCCACCCCTAAATATCATTTTTTTTCAAAACAAAAAAATGGATTTATTTTTGGGTGGATTTGAACAAATTTGGGGGGTGTCCCCATAAAAATTCGAAAAAAAATTTTTTGGACCACTCTAATGGACACGAACCACTACAGCTCTAAAATCTTGACGATGTCGTTGAGGTAGAAATCTATAATTAATTATTAATTAATTAATTATCCTATGGATAGAAAAATATGACCAATAAACCTAAAATTGCAAAATGTAATTCTGTATTTGTTCAAATTGAAAGCGTTTGGAATTGAAAAAAAAAATATTGAATTTAAAACGTTCCAAATCTAACAATTAGAGTTTAATTTTGAAGTTTTAAAATACAGAATATTAAAATTTGACTCCCAGATTGTAAAAAAGAAAAACAAGGAAAGTATTTTTTATAATTGATGAAAATTGATATCGCCTAACTTCAAAATTGTAAATTTGATTTTTAAGGTATTGAAGAATAATTCAATAATAATTGCCTTCTTATATAAAATTTGAGAAAAAATTAAACATTTTAGAACTTCAAGGTAAAATATATAAAGAAAATTATTGTAAGAGTGAATTCAGACTTCACAGCCCAAAATGCTCTCGAAACAGGAGAAATAGGGTGATTTTTAAAGAAAATAATTATTTTAAATAGCATTAATGTAGGTACCATATTTCTAAGATTTCACGTCGAAATATATTGCATTTTCAACAAAGTAGTGGAATTTTCAACCAGAAACGATGAACTAAAAAAGATGAATTTTTAACCAAAAAAAGATGACGCTTCTACCAAAAGATGAATTTTCAATTCAAATGGCCGGATTTTCTATAAAAAAATTAATTTTCATCAAAACAGTTTTTCGATTCAATTTTGAACGCTTTTAGTTACAAATGATATAATTTCAACTCCTTTCTAATGGAAATATCCAATATTCAACCTTTCAGTCTGAAATTCTTAAATTTCAAACACTTTCAATTTCAAATTATTTAATTTTAAACTCTTTCATTCAGAGGTGATATTCCTTTTCATTAAATTCTAAATATTGTTCTTTATTCGAAATTTTACCTGACTTAAAATTGTTTCATTTGAAACGTTTTTAATTCAAAATATATATATTTTTTAATTCCAAACGCTCTTCAATTTGAACATTATTATTTATTGAACCAGTATACCAAAAAAACTAAGATCTTTTCAATGAATATTCTCACCTGGATAACATACAAAAACATCAGTCAATTATTAATTATTGTTTCAAAAACTTTTTAAACCTTATATTTGAAAATTGTTTAATTAATGAATTTTTAAATTGTTTATATTTTTAATGTTGGGAAATAAAAATGCTATGATAAATAAAAAAACAATTTTATATATCTAAAAAGGAAGTTTTCGTTCTTAAATATAAAAGATATATTCTAAAAGAAACATCTGTTTTTGAATTTAACATAAACTTTAAAATCTTAAATATAAAATAATCTTCCATATTTTAACGGAGATGGTTCACAACACTGAGCACGATTCCAAACACATTTTTTTTAAAGACTGAGACGATATTTATTGAAAAAATAAAAATAAATCTGAAAAAGTTCCGGTTTTCAACAAAATTCTCGGCTATTTCCGGTATAACAATCCAACGAAACCTAAAAATTTTACAAAAATTACGAATCTACTCTGAAAGCTAATGATTTTTGAAAATAAAATATAACTATTTCCCACAAAAAAAGCTGTCTTAACATAAGAACAAATTATTTCAAAATTTTAAATCTTGTGCGTAATTTAATTATTTTGTTCAAAATAAACAATTATCAGTGAAAACTATAACATAATCTGAGAGTTTTGAAAGATTATCAATCTTTTTTAAATTATGATTATTTTCTTAAATATCAATTTTCGATGCGAAATGAAAGTGAAACCTAAATTTGTTCGAAAATTGTAAATCTTGTTCGAACTATAATGATTTTCGTTTAAAAATACCAATTTCTGTGGTAAAACACTAACGTCCCCTACAATTTTTAAAAATTTGTAAATCTTTAAAACCTAATTATTTTGATTAAAAATACCAATTTCTGAAAAAAACGCTAGCATGGCCGAAAAACGAGAGGTGTTGAAAATTTTGGTATCTTTGAAATCTAATAATTTTGTATTAAAAACACCAATTTCTGGCGAAAAAGACAAACATAACCTAAAATTGTACAAAATTGTGAATTTTATTTGAAATCTAATGATTTTCGTTTAAAAGAACCAATTTCTGGCGTAAGACGTTAAATAACATAATCTGCAATTGTTGAAAATAGGAAATATTGTTGATTTTTCTGCAATGATTTTTGTTTAAAAAAAGCCATTTTTTCCACATATATTTCGCAGCACTGTGGGTACAAGTACAGAATTATGTATTGCAATTTTAACTTTATTTATTATATTATTTTTTTTGGTAATGGCTGCTATACTGCTGATAACCTTTCTATCCTCCTTTATGCTCCTGAGTATCTCTCCATCTATTTCCACATCATTAATAGTAAATAAACTTCCAAGATACACGTAATTATTAACTTTTTCTGTCCCCTTTTCAACTAAAGTAATGTTGCATACTGTTCTTCAAATACAATAATTTTTGTTTTATTTACGTTAATCTTAAGACCAATGGTCTTCATACTAGTATATAGTCTACTCAACATTCTTTGCTAATTATGAGCTGATTTTGTCGTAAAAATCTTATCATCCGCAAACGCTAACCCACGTACCTTCACTGTCCCAAGATCCACACCTTCTTCGTCGAGAAGTGCCATTCTTAGACACTTGTCCACGAATATAATAAACAGCCAAGAGGACATAACGCATCCTTGTCTAAAGCCCGATCCACACATTCGCTACTCAGCGAAAATGGGTCTACTCTAGGCGAATATTCGCTACTCGTGCTAATTGCAATTTTAACTTTATTCGTTATATTATTATTTCTGGTAAGGGCTGCTACACTGCTGATAACCTTTCTATCTTCCTTTATGCCCCTGAGTATCTCTCCATCCATTTTTCCATCATTAATAGTAAATAAACTTTCAAGATACACGTAATTATTCACTTTTTCTGTCCCCTCTTCAACTAAGGCAATGCTGCATACTGTTTTTCAAATACAATAATTTTTGTTTTATTTACGCTAACCTTAAGACCAATGGTCTTCATGCTAGTATACAGTCTACTCAACATTCTTTGCTAATCATGAGCTGATTTTGTCGTAAAAATCTTATCATCTGCAAACGCTAACCCACGTACCTTCACTGTCCCGAGATCCACACCTTCTTCGTCGAGGAAGGCCATTCTTAGACACTTGTCCACGAATATAATGAACAGCCAAGAGGACATAACGCATCCTTGTCTAAAGCCCGATCCACACATTCGCTACTCAGCGAAGATGAGTATACTCTAGGCGAATATTCGCTACTCGTGCTAATTGCAATTTTAACTTTACTTGTTATATTATTATTTCTGATAAGGGCTGCTACACTGCTGATAACCTTTCTATCCTCCTTTATGCCCCTTGGTATCTCTCCATCTATTTTTCCATCATTAATAGTAAATAAACTTCCAAAATAAACGTAATTATTAACTTTTTCTGTCGCGTCTTCACCTAAGGCAATGTTGCATAATGTTCTTCAAATACAATAATTTTTGTTTTATTTGCGTTAATCTTAAGACACTTAAGCTCTTCATGCTAGTATTTAGTCTACTTAACATTCTTTTGCTAATCATGAGATGAGTTTGTCGTAAAAATCTTATCATCTGCAAACGCTAACCCACGTACCTTCAATGTCCCGAGATCCACACCTTCTTTGTCGAGGAGGACCATTCTTAGACACTTTTCCATGAACATAATGAAAAGCCAAGAGGACATAACGCATCCTTGTCTACAGCCTGATTCACACATTCGCTACTCGGCGAAGATGGGTCTACTCTAGGCGAATATTCGCTACTCGTACTAATTGAAATTTTAACTTTATTTGTTATATTATTATTTCTGATAAGGGCTGCTACACTGCTTATAACCTTTATATCCCCCTTTATGCCCCTGGGTATCTCTCTGTCTATTTTTCCATCATTAATAAAATAATTAAATAAACTTCCAAGATACACGTAATTATCACCTTTTTCTGTCCCCTCTTCAAGTAAGATAATGTTGCATACTGTTTTTCAAGTACAATAATTTTTTGTTTTATTCACGTTAATCTTAAGACCAATAGTATTCATGCTAGTATTTAGTCTACTCAACATTCTTTGCTAATCATGAGCTGATTTTATCGTAACAATCTTATCATCTGCAAGCGCTAACCCACGTACCTTCACTGTCCCGAGATCCACACCTTGTTCGTCGAGGAAGGCCATTCTTAGACACTTGTCCATAAATATAATGAACAGCCAAGAGGACATAACGAGATGGGTCTACTCTAGGCGAATATTCGCTACTAGTGCTATCCATCACTGGCCGAGCATCCGATGCAACGCGAGCACCAAGGCGAGTAGAGTGAGAAACTGACCTTCGGGACGGGCATCCACACGATTGAAGAGAGATGATCGAATATTCGCCGTCATGTCTGGATACCTGTGCTCGGGTTGGCTCGCTACTCGGCGAACATTTGGAGACTAAATACTCTGCAAAAAGCGAATACTCGGCACTCGGCAAGTATCGAATGTGTGGATCGGGCTTAACACCTTGCTTTTCTACCTCCACATATTGCTTTTATTCGTTTTAGAAACCAAACGTTGACTTATTCTTTCAAGACTTCCCAGAATTTGAATCTATTCACCTTATCCCAGTTTCCCCGATTTCCCGGTCAGGTAGACACTGTTATTTCAGACGTGTTGTGGCGAAATCTTGAAAGACAAACAGTATCACTTCAGTTCCCGGTTACATAAACATACATCACGTTGGGTCATACGATACACAGAAAATACTAAAGAGCAATTCTAAGGCTGTCATGCTCAGCAGCATCCCCTGAGTGCTTAAGTGATATATCTCTCCTACAGAGCGGAGCAAAGATTATACCAGGATAAACATGTCGCCCAGAGCAGAGGTTCTTGTGAGAGCTGCAGTTTAGCGCCACAACTAATGGAGAATAGCTTGGGCTAGCACGTGGCACGTGCAAATTCACGCACCTGGATCATATTGCACTTACAGGTTCTGAAATGAAGCACCACGGATCACCAGAAAGGAGATTGATGATGTGAGTCTTCGTGAAAAATTGAAACGTACCAACCCAAGAGAAGCTGCCTAGCTGCTACGTGTTATTTACGAGGGTAGATGCCAAAGGGTTGGAGGATGATACTGCTTGAAGATGAAAACTTCAGGAACGTCGAATGGAGACATTAATCTCGTCTTACGTTTCCTTTCTTTCCCTACTATATACCTACTCTCTTTCTTTCTTTTCGCTTTTTGTATCACCCTCAGACTATAAAAACATTCTGCAATCCAGGTTTATTGTTCTTATTTGTATGTCGGAACTTGTAAAACATATTTTTCGCATTTATAAGAGAGGGGTTGTTCAATCTTGAATTCAACACTTTTTCAGTTTTTTTCAATTAGGCACTGAACAAAATGGGTAGTTGGCCCAACTAATTTAGTTAGTAAGATATGGTACTGCTATTTTATTGGTTGATACTTCTATTTTATTAGTTGGCACAACAATCTCATTAGTTACAGTGACTATATAATTAGTGGTAGCAACTAAGATAATGGCTGTCCGAATAGGGTGGTCCAAAAATGCATTGGAAATTTTTTTCTTCAAATTTTCATGCAAATCGCCCGGAAATTTATTTGAATCCACAAAAAAACCCATCGTCAATATTAGCTGAAACGAGTTGAAACTGAACAATTTTTTTTTAAATTAGCCACAGAATATGACTAAAATATAACTTTTTAAATATCACCCCCATAAGTCTGTTTTATGGGGTCCCGAAAAAACCCCATAAGTGAAAAAATGGGTTTTTTTTTTTTTAATGCAAATTGTTTCTAATATATGAAACACTACTTTATACTGATAATTAGATGTTTCAACAAATTGTTTAAACAATTTATTATTATTTTTAGCAATTTTTTTTTAGAATAGAGTTAGAAAGTCGCGGGTTTTTCAAGAATTTTGCACTTTTTGTTAAATTTTCAATCAGAGTTGTGTAATGCTTAATTAATATCAATAAAAAAATTGTTTGAACAACTCGTTTTTATTGTTAATAATATTCTCTCAGAATAATGCTAGAAAAATGCAGTTTTTTCCCAAATTTTTCACCATTTGTTCAATTTTCAATTAGAGTGATGTGAATAATTAAGGTTAACAAAATTGATTGTATAAACAATTTATTATTGTTAATAATATTCAATTTGAATAATGCTAGAATGTTGCGATTTTTTCTGAAATTTTTAACTATTTCTCTACTTTTTACTTTGAGTGAGTTATTAATTAATTCAATTGAGCAAAAATAATTATTTAAACAAATAATTATTGTTTATAAAAATCTTCTTTATTACTGCTAGATAGTTTCGGTTTCTTCTGAAATTTTCAACTTTTTACCCAGTTTTTACTTAATGAAGTAATAAAAATTGCAAGTTAACAAACACATTTGTTTAAACAATTTATTATTATTTATAACTGTCTTCTCTTAGATAATTGATAGAAAGCTGCTGGTTTTTCTTTACTTTTCCACTTTTTGTCCAATTTTCAATCAACGTTATGTAACACTTAATTAATATTAACAAACATAATTATTTAAACAACTCATTATTATTGTTAATAATGTTCTCTTAGAATAATGCTAGAAAAATGCAGTTTTTCTCACAAATTTTTCACTTTTTTTCAATTTTCAATCAAAGTGAGGTGAATAATTAATTAAGTTAACAAAATTGATTTTTTTAACAATCTTTTTTTATTGCCAATAATATTCAATTTGAATAATGCTAGAAAGTTGCGGCTTTTTCTGAAATTTTAAACTATTTGTCTATTGTTTACTTTGAGTGAGTTAATAATTGATTCAATTGAGCAAAAATCATTATTTAAACAAATAATTATTTTTTATAAAAATCTTCTTTATTACTGCTAGATAGTTTCGGTTTCTTCTGAAATTTTTAAATTTTTACCAACTTTTTACTTAATAAAGTAATAAATAATGCAAGTTAACAAACACATATGTTTAAACAATTTATTATTATTTATAACTGTCTTCTCTTGGATAATTGATAGAAAGCTGCGGGTTTTTCTTTAATTTTCCACTTTTTGTGCAATTTTGAATCAACGTTATGTAACACGCAATTAATATTAACAAACATAATTATTTGAACAACTCATTATTATTGTTAATAATATTCTCTTAGAATAATGTTAGAAAAATTCAGTTTTTTTCACAAAATGTTCACTTTTTGTTCAATTTTCAATTAGAATGAGGTAAATGATTAATTAAAGTTACCAAAATGGATTGTTTAAACAATTTATTATTATTATTAATACAATTCAATTTGAATAATGTTAAAAAGTTGCGATTTTTTCTGCAATTTTTAACTATTTCTCTACTTTTTACTTTGAGTGAGTTAATAATTAATTCAATTGAGCAAAAATAATTATTTAAACAAATAATTATTGTTTATAAAATTCTTCTTTATTACAGCTAGATAGTTGCGGTTTGTTCTAAAATTTTTAACTTTTGACCCACTTTTTACTTTAAAAAGTAATAAATAACGCAATTAAACAAACATATTTGTTTGAAAAATTTATTATTATTTATAATTATCTTCTCTTAGATAATTGATAAAAAGCAGCGGGTTTTTCATTAATTTTAAACTTTTTGTCCACTTTTCACTAAGAGTGACATATAATACTGAACGAAATTTAACAAACATAATTTTTTAAACAAATTTTTATTGTTTATAACTATCTTCTTCTATATTAATGCTAAATAGTAGCATTTTGTTTAATTTTCTCACTTTTTGTCAAGTTTTCACTTGGAGCGAGATAATAATTAATGCAATTTATCCAAAATAATTTTTTAAACAATTTATTATTGTTTTTAACTATATTCTTTCAGAGTAATGCTAGAAAGTTGTGGGGTTTTCTTAAATTTTCAGCTTTTGGTTGACTTTTTAATTAGAAAAAAATAATAAATATTACTATTAATTTAAACAAAAAGGCTCTCAGAAACTACTTCAAGAAAAATTCACATTTAATATGATCCATATAGGCAATTTGAAAAATATTTCAAATTTCTGTTTTATTTCAAAAAAATATATTCACAAAAAAGAAAGGGATTGTGTAAAAAATGATTCTATCTATGTTTTATTTATTATTTGTTCATAACTAAGAAGGAAAAAAAAAGTTAAACCTTCCAGAAAAAACAATAACTTTCTATCACTTATCTAAGAGAAGATAGTTACAAACAATGATAATTTGTTTGAACAATTATTTTTGATAAATTGAATTAAATATTAACTCACTCCAAGTGAATGGTGGACAAACAGTGGAAAATTTCAGAAAAAACCGCAATTTCTAGCATTATTCCAAGAGAATATTATTAACGATAATAATGAATTGTTCAAACAATTATGTTTGTTAATGTTAATTAAGTTTCACCTCACTGAAGACTATAATTTCACGTTTTATAAACTTTATGATAATAGACTAACCAATATTTGTTACTTAGGTTAAATTAACTCATTGACCATCTTAATGATTGCAGCCACACTCAATAAACAGACATATTTAGTTCACGATTCAACCTACTCTTCATGAATTATTTATATATAAATAAATACTTCTTTGCAATAATTAATCACAGAAAAATATTTTCTCTTGACTGAAAATGCTGAAAATTTCGATAAGAATAATATTCATCACAGAAAATGACTAGATATTGACAAATAATGAGTCATGATAAACACTTTCATAAATAAATAATGAAATTATGCATATTCTAGAGCCATGTCAAGATTAATTTGTCTCATAAAATCAACCCTGGTGAAAAAATTTTTACAAAAAAGTACAGAAAACTAAAACTATTTTTACAGGAATCTATAAATAAATACAATAAATTACAACCAAAATTACAGGAACGTACAACTTTTTTCTATTATTGACGATTTATTTATTAGAGAATATTGCAATGAGATAATTTTAAGTTAAGATGCGATCATGTATACGTGATCGCTATTACAAAAAGCTTCTATGTTCAAACTTTAAAGGAATGGTCGAATATTAAAAGACAATGATGTTTAATCGTTATTAAAAAAACAAAACACCTTACGTTTGAAGTTTTTTTTCAAATATATATAGCAATCGATTGGATACCATATATGTCATTTAAAATTACATACTTGCAATATTCTCAATATTTGTCATCCTAGGTCGAAAAGGATATAACCTTTTGACTGAAAATAAAAATTGAACAATTGAGAAAGAATTGATCACGGTCATGGAAATTAAAAGCTTCGAACTCCTGAAGATAAAAAATTTGTCACTTAAAGTTATAAAAACTGAACCGCAAATTAATACACTCAAAATGAAATGCATATTTCGAATTTTTAACTTTTAAAATTAAAGCTTAAAAAAATGTTAATTCAAACGCTCAATAATTTACGCGTATAAAATGGAAGCTTTTAACACTTTTCAGCTGAAATTTTTTTAATTAAAAACCGTTAAACTGAAAAATTTTAACTTTTATACTTTTAATTTATTAATTTTTAAAATTATTGAATTTTTCCTACAATTTGTTACAAATCCTGCAAAAGTAAAAATAACTACCTTAAAATCATCCAGATTCTTTTTTGACAAAATTATTGTTAGTTTTTCTAGGAATTTTGATGAAAATTTTTTATTCATTTGAAACCTTTTAAATTGCTTAAAAAGCTTATAAATTTTGTGTTCAAAATCCTCAAAAATGTTTAATGTGTATTAAATGGTTGGAAATCTTTACACGTTTTAAATTATTTTGGAATCTTTTCAAAACTTCTAAATATATTTTAAATTTGCTCGATTATGTTTCAAATTAATAATTGTTCAATTGTCATTTATCAACCTAAAAAGTTGGTTTTAAGTCTTTTCAAATATTATCTTAAAATTTATTTTTCAAAATGAAAAATCATTTTAAATTTTCTCAGCAAAATTAAGCATTTATTTTTATTTTCCTTAAACCTTTAAAGATCTTTGAAAAGATTCAAAATTTCATTTTGAAACCTTCAGAAATCTAAATTTAGTTTTTTATTTTTCAAAATATTTTCCAGTTTTAAATTAAGTTTGGATTTTCTTAAAACTTTTTTTCAACACTTCTAAATATATTTCAAAGTTGCTCGATTATTTTCCAATTTAATAATTGTTCAACTGTCATTTATTAATCAAAAAATTTTGTTTTAAATCTTTATAAATATTCTCTTAAAAATTTGATTTTAAAAAATATTTTGAAAAATCTCCAGGAATCTAATAATAATATGATATAATAATAATATCTTGGAACTCGAATTTTTCCTACAATTTTTTTTAAATCCTGGAAAAGTAAAAAAAAACTACCAGATTCCTTTTTTACAATTTTGGAAATCTTATTAAATATTATTTTTAAATTAATTTTTCAAACAAACAAAAATTATTGTTAGTTTTTCTAGGAATTTTGACACAAATTTTTCATTCATTTAAAACCTTTTAAATTGCTTAAAAAGATTATAAATTTTGTGCTCGAAATCTTCAAAAATCTACATTGTGTATTAAATGGTTTGAAATCTTTTCACGTTTTAAATTATTATGGAACCTTTTCAAAACTTCTAAATATATTTTAAACTTGCTTGATTATTTTCCAAATTAATAATTGTTCAACTGTCATTTATTAATCAAAAAATGTTGTTTTAAATCTTTTTAAATATTCTCTTGAAAGTTTGGTTTAAAAAAATAATTTAAAAAATCTCCAGGAATCTAATAGTAATATTATTATCTTGGAACTCGAATTTTTCCTAAAATTTTTTAAAAATCCTGCAAAAGTAAAAAAAACTACCTGAAAATCATCCAGATTCTTTTTTGACAATTTTGGAAATCTTATTACATATTCTTTTTAAATTAATTTTTCAAACAAAAAAAATTATTGTTAGTTTTTCTAGGAATTTTGACACAAATTTTTCATTCATTTAAAACATTTTAAATTGCTTAAAAAGATTATAAATTTTGTGTTCGAAATCTTCAAAAATCTACATTGTGTATTAAATGGTTTGAAATCTTTTCACGTTTTAAATTATTATGGAACCTTTTCAAAACTTCTGAATATATTTTAAACTTGCTTGATTATTTTCCAAATTAATAATTGTTCAACTGTCATTTATTATTCAAAAAATTTTGTTTTAAATCTTTTTAAATATTCTCTTAAAATTAATTTTTGAAAATAAAAAATCATTTAAAATTTTCCCATCGAACGTAAGAATTTTTTAATTTTCTGAAAACCTTTACAGATCCTTGAAAAGCTTCAAAACTTTATTTCGAAACCTTCAGAAATATAAATTTAGTTTTTTATTTTTCAAAATATTTTCCAGTTTTAAATTAAGTTTGGATTTTCTTAAAACTTGTAAATATCTCTTAAACTAATTCAATTTTTGTCCAAATTGATAATTGTTCAATTGTTATTTCAGCATCAAAATTCAATAATTTCACTTAAATTTATTAAAAATTTGGTAAATAAAACAATTAAAATTGTAACGTTCAAAGTTTAAATTTAACACTCTAAAATATTAACGATTCAAGGCTTTCTATTTTAAATAGTTGAGTTTGAAATTGTTTAGTCTTTAATATTTTATTAAAATATTATGAATCTATTAATTTGAAATTGTTTAAAAATTAAGAATACTTTTAAAGTTACAATCAAACGTTTACATTTGTTTATCTACTGAGGCTTTCAAATTGAAAAATTTGTATTTTTAACGTTAAAATCTGTAACTTGCTTAATTTTGAACAGATTCAGAATCGTCCTGTAAAATCAATTATTGTTCAATTTTCAATAATGGAACTACAGTTCAATATGATTTATTATAATAAAAAAAATTCTTGGTAAAAGTGTATTATTTTTTTAAATTGCAGTTTCTTGTAGAAACTTATATATTACATATCATACAAAAATTGACAGTAAAGTACAAGCCGAAACGCTGAAGCGGATTCTAGAAGTATTGTTTGTAGAAAATTTAAATTTTTTTATAACTTTCTACAATAATTTACGTAAAATTAAACATGTTTTTATGAGGTTAAATACGCAAATTAAAAAACTGTGAAATCCTGTAGTTTCCTTTTATCTTGTAGATTTTTACAACAAAGTAAAAAAAATATATTACTAAAAAGTTATGCAAATTTTTGAATTGTGAAACTTAGACTTTATTGTGAATTTTTTACTTTTATACAAGAAAATACAAGAAAAAAAATAGCTATTTGTATTTAACTATATTTTATTGTTAAATATTGTACATTTTTTAAAAAAAAGTACAAACTTTAACAAAAAATTACAGTTGTCGAAATGTTGTACTTTTTGTAAAAAATTTTTCCACTAGGGAATTTATAATGGGTTTCAATGTGATTGAGAATCGCAACAAATTATACGAATAAAATATTTTACGTCGTTAACAGCAAATATTATAAATGAATTGAAAAAATTAAAAATATACTGAAATATATATTTAACAATTATAATATTTTAAATTGATTGTCCTCAAATTTGTATTAGAGTATTACTGTTAATTTGCTTGCAACGTGATTTCGTAGAAAAAATAATTTTTTTCCAATGAACAGTACCACTTTTTTAATTGTTTAATCAGTTTTGTTACTATACAGTATACAATAACAATTGAGAGTTTCTGCAACATTTTCTTAGAAAAATATTACTATTTACGTGTCTACCACTTGATTTAGTAGGAAAAATCATTTCTTTGCGTTAACAAATGTTTATTGTTTTAATTTCTTTCTAATATTTGTTGGAGAATAAGAAAAGTTAAACTTATGAAAAATAATTGACTACTTATCTCGAATTTCGGGACCAGAAACTTCGTTATAAAAGGAGTAATGCTATTGTTAATATTAACTTATTTCTTGAAGAATATTATTCTCATAAAAATTTTCAGAATTTTCAGTTGAGAAAAAATTTGTTCTGTTGTTGAACGCTGCACAAAAAAATATTTCTATATAATTATGTATATAATTGATTGAAAATAATTAGTTTGAATCTTGAAATATTTGTATTCTTTATGTGATTGCATCAATCAGGATGCCCAATGAGATGGCGTCTCATAGCTAATTTAGAGATATAAAAATCATTGAATGGAGGATACAGTTAACTGTTTCAAAAACAAAAATTACTCTATTTAAATATATTTTAGTTTTATTGATTTGATTTTCCAGTATTTTTCTCTTTAAACTATAAATTTTTTTCCGAGCATGACGCTTTTTAATATTCACCCATTTTAATCTAAAGTGTATGCTAAAATTGCCACATTGACATGATAGACAAAGTCGCGAGAAAAAAAACACGTGAAGGTGAACCAATACATTAATGAGTTAATTAATTAATAATATATTATTATATATAATTTTTGTGAAACGGAACCGGAATATATTGCTTATACCAAAGTACTTTTTTACATTTTTATAAGGAACGGTACCGCTAACGGTAACGCATTACTTTTGAGAAGCAGCCCAGCGAAAATTGCTCATATTAATATTCTTTCAATTTCAGCAGTATGCGAAAAATTGCACCTGAATTATGCAGAATCTCATGTCGTTAATATGAAGAAGGCACGCTATTTTAAAATACTTTTATCGATAATATACTTGACATCACGTGCCCCGTATATTCGTAGCACATTTGGTAAACATTGTTTTACCGGAATGAGCAACGGTAGAGAGCCAGATTGCTTCTAAATAATAAATTCAGAGAAGCCTCGTGCATTCTATGGGATTGTCTGACAGCAAAAAAATACAAGGCGAAAAATTGCACAAGAACAATTTTTATTGTTATACCATTAGGCCATTTAATGGTCTTACCCCTTTCGGGGTAAGCGTGACCTTATCATCTGCGAACGCTAACCCACGTACCCTCACTGTCCCGAGATCCACTGGATACTAATTGGCCCGAGTGGGGAACCTCACATAACAACCTTGTGAGGCTCTTCACTTGGGGTGATCGCTAGAGAGATTGATCAGCAACCTGGGTCGGAGCAATGTTGCGGAACGAACGTGTTATTTAAATAACTAACACGGAAATTCTAGATCGATCGAAAAAATCTATAATTCCTTCCCCACATTATTATTTTCCAACCGAGCGAGTCACGCCTACCCCGAAAGGGAAATGGCTTAATGGTATAATAATAATAAAACCCCTTTCGGGTCGCAGTCGATAAGGAAGGGAGTAATGTGGGGAAGGGTGTATAGATTTTTAGATTGATCTAGAAATCCCGTGTTATTTATTTAAATAACACGTTCGTTCCGCAACACTCCTCTTGTTCTATTTTCTCATCATTTAGGATGACGTTGCACATTGTTTTCTCACCCTTTCCTTCCAATACCATAATTTTTGTTTTTATTACGTTAATCTTAAGGCCCATGTTTTTCATGCTTGTATTATGTTTGCTCAACATTCTTTGCAAGTCTTCGGTTGACTCTGCCATAACAACCTTATCATCTGCGAACGCTAACCCACGTACCCTCACTGTCCCGAGATCCACGCCTTCTTCGTCGAAGAGGGCATTTCTGAGACACTTGTCCATTAATATTCTTAGGGTAAAAATATTGAAAATCGGCTCTTATATCACGTGTACCATTCATCCAATCATTAGGGGAAATAAATTTATTTTCAACAAAAATAGGGGAATAATAGGGGAATAAAATCTTTTAAATAAAATTAATGTAAATACCATATTGCATTCAATATGAAACACTTTAAATTTCTAAAATTTCAGGATTTTCTACCAAAGCGATGCATTTTGAACTCAAAAAGTTAACTTTCCATCAAAAAGACGAATTTGTAAAAAAATAGTTGAACTTTTAACCCAATAGTTGAATTTTGAAACAAAAAAGACGATATTTTTCAGACAGTTGAATTTTCAATACAAAAGTTTATTGCAAACCAAGAAAGATGAATTTTCAACCATGAAAGAAAACTTTTCTACCATAAAAGATGAATTTTCCATCCAAAAGGATGAATTTTTGACAAAACAGTTGAATTCTCGGCCAGAAAATATGAAATTTCAACAAAAACGTTAATTTTCAACCAAAAAGTAGAATTTTCAAGCCAAAAGACTTTTTTTCTACAAAACAGTTGAATTTTCTATCCAGAAAGGTTAATTTTTAACAAAATAGTTGAATCTTCTACCAAAAAGATGAATTTTCAATAATAAAAGATGAATTTTCTACCAAAACACGAATTTTCAACCAGTTGAATTAAGCGAGAAAAAAAACAAATTTTTACAAGATAGTTGAATTTTCAATCAAAAAGACTATAATTTTGAACCAAATATAGTTGAATTTTCAACCAAAAAAATGGATTTTTTCAAAAAGAAGAATAATGTTCTACAAAAAAGACGAATTTTCAATAAAATATATCAATTTTCCATAAAGACGTTCAATTTTGAGTTCAAAAAGGCGAATTATCTACAAAACAGTTGAATTTTCAACCCGAATATATATTTTTTTCTTAAGTTAATTTTCCACCAAATAATTAAATTTTCTTCCAAATAGTTAATTTTTCATAAAAGTAGTTTAACTTTTAACCAAATAGTTCAATATTTGACCAAAATGAGAATTGTCAAAAAAAGGTTCATTTTCCGTTAAAGAGGAATTTTTTACGAAAAGACCAATGTTCAACCAGTGGAATTAAAAGAAAAAAAAAAACGAATTTTTAGCAAGATGTTTGAATTCTGAACCAAAATAAATATTCAACAAACAAGATTAATTTTTTAACCCAAAAGATGAATTTTCACCAAAATACATGCATTTTCTACCAAATAGTTAAATTTTCAACCTAAAATGATGAATTTTGAACCAAGAAGCTTAATTTTCTACCAACAAACAAATTTTCAACTAGTGTAATTTAACCAAAATATATAAATTTTTAACAAAATATTTAATTGATTGCTCAACCAAAAAATACGATTTTTTAACAACATACATTAATTTTCAGAAAATTTACTGAATTTTGACGATAAAAACGTGAATCATCTACGAAACAGTTGAATTTTCACGCTGAAAATAAAATGTTTCAACAAAAAAGTTAATTTTCCACAGTTAAATTTTTATAAAAAATAGTTTAATTTTTAACCAAATAGTTGAATTTTCAACAAAAAAGTCAATTTTCAACCAAACTGTCAAAGTTTCAAGCCAAAATATGAAATTTTCTACAAAACAATACAATTTTCAACCCGAATATATTAATTTTCAACTTAAATGATGAATCTTCAGCCAAAACAAAATCTTTGTATCATTTTTTGAAACAAAAATGTAACGTTTCCATTTTTGTATGAAAGTTGATATTTTTAATCGAAAGTTAATCTTATCTAGTTGAAAATTCATGTATTTTGTTAAAAATTGGTATTTTTTTGGTAAGAAATTAATCTTCTGGATTGAAAAGTCGTCCAGTTTGGTTGAAAATTAATCCGCTTTAGTTGAGGATTCAAGTATTTTGTTGAAAATTCGTATTTCCGGGCTGTCTATTGTTATGTTAAAAATTGAGTTATTTTAAAAATTGAATAATTTTGAATTAAAAGTAGATGAAATTGAAAATAATTTAATCAGAAGCTCTCTCAAAATCGAAAAATTCCAGACTCAAATTTTGTAAATTGGACAATTTCATTAGGAGGAAGTTGAAATTGTATAATTTATAGTTTAAAGCGTTAAAAATTGAACAATTTTCTTTTGAATTATATAATCTCGAAATTGTATGATTTTAGATTCAAATTTTGAAAATAGAACAATTTTATAAGATTCAAAATGGTATCATTTAAAATTCAAAGGTATTGAAATTGTATTTTTTCTAATTAAAAGCGTTCAAAATGAAAAATTTTTCAATTAAATTAAATTAAGAAAAAGGATACAAAACAAGCTTCCAATGTTTGAAATTGCACAATTATGAATCTTTCAATTCGAAATTGTTGTTTTTTTTTTTTAAGTCGAGATGGGAATGCTCAATATTTTTGAAAATTTTTAAATAAAAAAAAATTAAATTTTCAAGACCTGGTTCTAAAATCTTCTAATTTTTAAGGCTTGAATTTATGAAATTGTCTTGATTTTTTATTATTTTTAATTTATTTTGGAGGCACTTGATTCAAAATTATTTAATTAAAAATCCTTTAAATTGGAATTGTGCAACTGTGAAGTCTTTCACTTTGACATTCCACGATTTCGAAGAATTTCTAAAACCAGAAAATTTGGTAGGTTTTATATTTAAACCAAATAATTTACAATATTTAAATCTGAAATTATTATTAATTTAAACAATTTTCATAAACAAATCAAGAGCCCGGTTATTTTTCAATGAATAGGATCAATTAGTTAAGGAAATCAAGAAAGAATGTTATTTCAATGAATCTTTTCTACGATACTTTGCTAATATACAATAAATATTAATTATTTTAACAATTTTCCTCAACATATTCAGAGTTTAAACTGAAAGTTTAAACTCTGAATTCTGAATTAATAAAAATTAATAAATTTAAATTAATAAAAATAAATTCTGAATTCAAGCAAACTTAAGTTTAAACAGCTTCGGATTCGTTTAATTTTCAACTTTCCGTAGTAGAAATTATTTCAGTTTTAATTTTTCTCTTTTAAAATTACATAATGTTGAACGTTTTTTAAAATAATTCAATTTTAAAGGCTTATTATTGAAAATATTTCCATTTTGAACGCTTTTAAACCAGTAGACTGAAAAAATGTTAACATCATAATTATTACGTATTACCCTGGTAAAAAACCTTACCATCAAAATTTAATATTCAGAGTTTGTCTATTTTTCAAGGAATAGGCAGAATTTGTTCACGGAGTGAACTAGGAATGTCTTTTCGATGACTATTTTATATGCTGCTTTGTAAATTTACAAGAATTATTATTTGTAATATCATTATTTTTAACGAATTGGCTCAATTTGTTTACAGAACCAAAAAGAGTGTATTAAAAATGAGCCTTTCCTATGTTACTTTGCAAATTTACAATAATTGTTATTATTTTAACAATTTTCATAAACATATTCAGAGTTTGGCTGTTTTTCAACGAATAGGCTTCCGATGACTGTTATCTATGTTACTTTGTAAATTTAAAATAATTTCCGAATATTTAAACAATTTCAATTAAAAAACTGAGAGTTTGGCTATTTTTTAACGAATAGGCTCCATTTTTTATAGAATTAAGTAAGAATATCTTTCCAGTGACGTTTTGCTATAATGCTCTGCAAATTTCAATGAATGAATCATTATTTAAACAATTTTGATGCACAAAGCAAGAGTTTGGCTATTTTTTAAAGAATAGGCTCAATTTTTTTACGGAGTCAATAAAGAATGTTTTTCAAATACCTCTTTCCTATGATACTTTGAAAATTTACAATAATTATTAATTATTTAAACAATTTTCATAAACACATTCAGAACAATTTGTTTACAGAGTCAACTAAGATTGTCTTTCTGATGACCCTTTACTGTGTTTTGTAAATTTACAAGAATTATTAATTATTTAAACAATTTCGATTTAAAAATTTAGAGTTTGGCTATTTTTCAACGAATAGGCTCAATTTTTCACAGAATTAGCTAAGAATATCTCTCCGGTGACATTTTTCTATAATACTAAGTATGTCTTTCCGAAGACTCTTTTTCTATGTTTCTTTACAAATTCAGATTTTGGCTATTTTCAACGAATAGGCTTAATTTTTTTACAGAATTAACCAAGAATATCTTTTCGATTACTTTTTTTCTATAATGCTATAAAAAGTCTTTCTGATGACTCTTTTCTATTTTGCTTTGTAAATTTACAAGAATTAATAATAATTTAAACAATTTTCATACAAAAATTTAGAGTTCGGCTATTTTTTAACAAATAGGCTACATTTTTTACAGAATTAACTAAGAATATCATTCCGATGACTTTATTGTATGATTCTTTGCAAATTTCCAACAATTATTAATTATTTAAACAATTTTCATAAAAAAAAGAGCTTTGCCTTTTTTCAACGAATAGGATACAGTAGTGCAGGGTATCAAGGAAGAATGTAATTCGAATAACTATTTTCTAAGATACTTTGCAAATATACAATAATTATTAATTATTTCAACAATTTTCATAAACATATTCAGAGTTTGGCTATTTTTCAAAGAATAGGCACAATTTGTTTACGGAGTCAACTAAGAATATCTTTCCGATGACTCGTTTCTATGCTGCTTTGCAAATTTAAAATAATTATTAAAAATTTAAACAATTTTCATACGAAATTCAGAATTTGGCTATTTTTCAACGAATAGGCTCGATTTTTTTGCAGAATTACCTAAGAATATCTTTTCGATGACTTTTTCTATGATGCTTTGCAAATTTACAATGATTATTAATCATTTGAATAAATTAAGAGTTCAGCCATTTTTCAATGAATGGGCTCAGTTTGTTCACGGGATCACCAAGAATGTATTTCCAATAACTCTTTTCTACGATACTTTGCAAATTTACAATAAATATTATTTATTCAAACAATGTTTATAAACATATTGAGAGTTTGGCTAATTTTCAAGGAGTAGGCTCAATTTTAACAGAATTAAATAAGAATATATTTCAGATGTCTTTTTTCTATATTGTTCTGCAAATTTACAAGATTTATTGCCAACGGCCATGCGACGCTGAAAAACCCAGTTCTCTTCAGATCACTGAATTTAAGCAGCGTTGGGCGCGGTTAGTACTTGGATAGGTGACCATTCGAGAATACTGTGTGCTGTTGGCACCTAGAAACGCTACCCGAATCGGGTAGTGTCACGCCTACCCTGAAAGGGAAATGGCTTAATGGTATACTACTATTAATTTTTTGAACAATTTTCATTAAAAAATTAAAATGTGTGGCTATGTTTCAAAGAACAGGCCCAATTTGTTTCCAGAATCAACAAAGAATGTATTTCCAGTAACCATTTTCTACGATACTTTGCACATTTACAATAATTATGAATTATTTGAACAGTTTTCATAAACATATTCAGAGTTTGGGTATTTTTCAAGGAATATGCACAATTTGTTTACGGAGGCGCCTAAGAATATCTTTCTGATTACTGTTTTCTATTTTGCTTCATAAATTTACAAGAATGATTAATTATTTAAACAATTTCGATTGAAAAATTAAGAGTTTGGGCATTTTTCAACGAATAGGGTCAATTGTTTACAGAATTAGGAAAGAATATCTTTCCGAATACTTTTTTTATATAATGCTCTGCAAATTTCAAAGAATTAATTATTATCTGAACAATATTGATAAACAAATTAAGAGTTTGACCATTTTTAAACGAATAGGCTCAATTTTGTTACGGAATCAATAAAAAATGTTTTTCAAATAACTCTTTCCTATGTATGATGCTTGGAAAATTCACAACAATTATTAATTATTTAGACAGTGTTTATCAACATATCCAGCGTTTGGCTATTTTTCAAGGAATAGGCACAATTTGTTTACGGAGTCAACTAAGTATGTCTTTTCGAAGACTCTTTTTATAACGTAGAAAAAAAAACGTTGTTGGTTCATTCTTTTTCACACAAAAAATTAATAGGCGCGCGCAAGACTACTAGTATATATACTACATAACCTTTCTTCACACAAGTTACATATTCCACGTTTGACTCGATTTTGAAAAACTGTCAATTCTTTCTCGACGTTTAGAGGATAACCATAAAAAGGAGCACATCTTTTTACTTTTTATAATGTAATCTGTTTTGAAAAAAATCATGGGGAAGATAAACTCTAAATCAAAACATGGTTTTTCTTAATTATCTCTACAAAAGTGATTTTACATTGTATTATATAAGCACTCCATACTTTGAATTCTAACATCAAAATGTATACGGAAAAAATTTATCCGTGAAGAAGTCACGAACTTGTAGCTAGGTCTCGGATACGAGATAAAAAAATAAAACATTAAATCCTTATTTCTATGAGAAATATATGGATAAATTTCGAAGTTTCTTACGAACAGTTCGAATTTCCTACAAACAGTTCCTGAAAATTTCAGACTGAAATAAAAAGAGGAAAAATTTTATTTGTGCGATTTAATTTTATATTAATTTATAAATTCACAACTCAGAAGATTCGAACCCTCAAAGACTGCTGACTCACCAGTTTCTAAACATAAACCAGGAGTGCGTAAACACGCGCAGCCATCGAGGCCAAACAAAATAGTTATTATAAAACTTCTAGCCACTCATCCGACGAGCTCGAGGCACACATACGAGCGCACACACGTACCGCGCGTTTGGGAGAGTGTGTGTGTGGGCCACGTACAGGCGAACTTAGTTTCGAGTTCCCAGATTTGTCGGGCAAGCTCGTGAGTGCTCTGAGAATCTTTTCCCAATCACTCGTAATATTTTTGTAATTATTCACGTAAAAAAAAAGTGATGAACCGTTTTAGAATTTTCACATCGAGTTCGTCAATCTTTCTCAAAGTTCGCAGGTTATTTACGAAAATACATAAATATCCGATGAATTTTTCTCATATCCGAGACCTAGCTACTAGTTCGTGACTTTTTTACGGATACATTTTTTCCGTGTAGTAAGCTCTTTTAGGTTAGTAAATTATCATGCAATAATTTACATAATTTTAAAACTAAGACATTTTATAAAAACCTAATGTAGTTTATTCTAGAGTAGAACAAATGTAATCTATCCTGAGTAGGCTCCATGTCATGGAGCGAAAGCTTGATAGCTAATAAGCTATATGATCAGTAAATCAACAAAATTAACATCATCCTTTATAATCAAAAATGTTGAAAATCCAAGAAAAAATGTTCATTTTGAATCGTTGGCACATATCTAATACCATTTTCCACTAGACCAATTTTTCCCTGGAACCATAGTCACCTTTTTAGTGATATCGTCTCCTATTTGATGTACTGTAAGTTGGAAAATATTAGCAACGTGTGTGCGATAAACTGGACTCAGTGATGCGAATTAAATATTTTTAACTTTCACCTACTAGAAACCTGTTTTTTCACAAATTTCGAAAAAATCATGTGGTTGATTAACACTAAAAATGATTGCACGTGAGAGCTCTTTACACCACAATAGGTTGTAATTTCTCGGAAGATATATATTGCACTTTCATCAGCATTAGTCGTTTCACTCTCGGAAGGTAATCATTATAGTTGCGTCCAGTCCTAGTGCTAAAGTCTGATGAATTACTTGCTAATTATAACAAAAAGGTACACTTTAAATCAATTTAACGGTTAAAAAATTAGTGTGTAATAACTGTAATAAGTGTTTGAATGTAATGACTACTGTTGCCACCAGAGTTGGGTAGTAACTTGTTACAAGTAACTAAGTTACTGAAAAGTTACGTTATTTGCGAGGTTATTTGTAACTTTTAGGGTAACTTAGTTACTTTTTTCAAAAGTTACTTCTAACGTAACTTAGTTACAATTTTTGAAGTAACTTGGAACGTTAACTTTAGTTAGTTTGAAGTTACTTTGTGTTTTTGTATCTTATCTCCTATTAATTATCTCATATTGGTTGAATACAACTCTAATTTATTTCAAATTAAAGTTTTTTTGGAAAATTCAAGCATTTTGTTCAAAATTCAACTATTTTATTTGGTGCAAAAGTAAACTTTTTGTTAAAAATTCATATTTTCGGTTTGAAAATGCAACAGCTTTGTAGGCAATTTTTCTTCTTGGCTTGAAAATGCAACAATGAAGAAGTTGACTTTTTTTTCTTTCTTGTTTCAAAATTCGACTTTTATGTTTGAAAAATCTCTTTTGGTAAAAAAATCTAATTTCTCGTTGTTAAAAATTCTTTTTTTTTTGTTAAATTCAACTGTGCTTGATTTCAATCAAAACCTTTTTTGGTTCAAATAACATCAACTATTATATTTTCTGTTGAGTACTCATCTATTTTGGTTGAAAATTCATGTGTCCTATCTTTGAAAGTTGGTATTCGTCGTTTAGTTACCGTTACCGTTACTTAGTTAACCATAAGGCGCTCTCATCGACCATGGGCGATCTGTGTTTATTTGAACTCGAGATGTTTGTTTTCATAAGAAGCTTAGTGGAAGTATATGCATTTATACTTCGGTATATATCGACTCCTTTCACGCATTTTTTAAAAAGAAGGCTTTTAATTAACATTTTTAATATTTTATTCGTATTTTGAAAGATTCATTTTCGATTTAACGCTTTTGTCACAGTTCATTTATATTTCAAAATGTTTGAAAATTTCGAAATTTTGAGTACCATTTATTTTTTTATTGTGTTTGGATTTTCTATGATAAATATTGTTAATTTTTTATTTAAAAACCAACTTTACATTTTTGTTTAACTTTTCAGAAGGACCTTGGCCTTTTTTCAACGGATAGGGTAAATTAGTTTAGGGTATCAAGAAAGAATGTATTTCCAATAATTCGTTTCTACGATAGCTTGCAAATATATAATAATCATTAATTATTTTAACAATTTTCATAAACATATTTAGAGTTTGGCTATTTTTCAAGGAATAGGTACAGTTTGTTTACAAAGTCAACTACGAGTGTCTTTCTGATGACACTTTTCTATGTTGCTTCGTAAATTTACAATAATTATTAATAATTCAAACAATTTGCATAAACAACTTCAGAGTTTGGCTATTTTTCAACGAATAGGCTAAATTTCTGTTACAATATTCACTAAGAATATTCTTCCGATGACTCTGTTCTATGAAGCTTTGCAAATTTACAATTATTATTAATTATGTAAACAGTCTTCATAAACATATTTAGGGTTTGGGTATTTTTTAAGGAATAGGCACAATTTTTTTACGGAGTCAACTGAGAATATCTTTCCGATAACTCTTTTCTATGTTGCTTTATAAATTTACAAGAATTATTAATTATTTAAACAATTTTTATTGAAAAATTAAGAGTTTGGCTATTTCTCAACGAATAGGCTCAATTTTGTACAGAATTAAGTAAGAATGTCTTTCAGATTACTTTTTTCTATGATGTTAAGAAAAGTCTTTCTGATGACTATTTTCTATGTTGCTTATGTAAATTCACAAGAACGATTAATTTTTTTTTAAATTTCTATAAACGAATAAGCTCAATTTGTTTACGGAATCAACTAAGAATGTCTTTCCGATGACTCTTTTCTATGTTGCTTTGTAAATTTACAAGAATTAATAATAATTTAAACAATTTTGATACAGAAATTTAAAGTTTGGCTATTTTTTAACAAATATGCTAAATTTGTTTACACAATTAGCTGAGAATGTCTTTCCAATTACTTTCTTGTATGATGATTTGCAAATTTTCAAAAATTATTAATTATTTAAACAATTTTCATAAACAAATTAAGAGCCCGGTCATTTTTCAACGAATTGGATCAATTAGTTTAGGGAATCAAGAAAGAATGTATTCCCAATAAATCTTTTCTACGATACTTGGAAAATATACAATAATTATTAATTATTTTAAAAATTTTCCTAAACATATTCAGAGTTTGTCTATTTTTTAAGGAATAGGCAGAATTTGTTTCCGGAATCAACTAGGAATGTCTTTTCGATGACTATTTTATATGCTGCTTTGTAAATTTACAGGAATTATTAATAGTAATATAATTATTTTTAACGAATTGGCTCAATTTGTTTACAGAACCGAAAAGAATGTATTAAAAAAAAGTCTTTCCTATGTTACTTTGCAAATTTACAATAATTGTTAATTATTTTAACAATTTTCATAAACATATTCAGAGTTTGTCTGTTTTTCAACAAATAGGCTCACTTTGTTTACGAATTCAACTAAGAATATCTTTCCGATGACTGTTTTATATTTTGCTTTGTAAATTTACAATAATTTTCAATTATTTAAACAATTTTAATTAAAAAAACTGAGAGTTTGGCTATTTTTTCACGAACAGGCTCCATTTTTTATAGAATTAAGTAAGAATAGCTTTCCAATTACTTTTTGCTAGAATGCTCGGCAAATTTCTAAGAATGAATAATTATTTAAACAATTTTGATCAACAAATCAAGAGTTTGGCTTTTTTTAAGATACGGAATCAATAAAGAATGTTTTTTCAAATAGCTCTTTCTTATGATACTTTGAAAATTTACAATAATTATTAATTATTTAAATAATTTTCATAAACACATTCAGAACAATTTATTTGCGGAATCAACTAAGATTGTCTTTCCGATGAATTTTCACTATGTTTTGTAAATGTAAAAGAATTATTAATTATTTAAACAATTTCGATTGAAAAATTTAGAGTCTGGCTATTTTTCAACGAATAGGCTCAATTTTTTACAGAATTATTTATTCTGCATCGTGAGAGGGTATCCATGCGCAGCCATGTATAAATCAAAATTATTGAAGTAAAAATTAATTTTATGGTATTTTATTGAAATTTATTTCCAAATAAAATAAACGAATGGAAACAAATTGGTCGCGCGCGGAGCGCGCGTATGAGGCTATAGTTTTGTTAAAAATTCAACTATTTTCTTTGCTTGAAAAGTAACTTTTTTCTTAAAAATTCATATTTTTGGTTTGAAAATGCAACTGTTTTGTAGAAAATTTTTCTTCTTGGCTTGAAAATGCAACAATGAAGAAGTTGCCATTTTTTTCTTTCTTGTTTCAAAATTCGACTTTTTCGTTTGAAAAATCTCTTTTGGTAAAAAAATCTAATTTTTCTTTGTTGAAGACGCATTTATTTTGGTTGAAAATTCATGCATTTTTTTAAAAATTCAACAATTCAAAAAATAATTCAAACATTTTGCTTTAGTTGAAGATTCATGATTTAAGTTGAAAATTCATATTTTCGGGTTGAAAATTGAACTTTGTAGAAACTTTCATTTTTTGGCTTGAAACTTCAACAATTTGGGTGAAAATGAACTTTTTTGTTGAAAATTCATGTTTTCGGTCTGAAACTGCAAGTCTTTTGCAGAAAATTTCTTTTTTTTTGGTTTGAAAATTCATTAATTTAGTGGACATTTTTTGTTCTTTCTGGGTTCGAAATTCGGCTTTCTCTTTTCAGATTGATCACTTTTGGAAAAAAATCTAATTTTTGTTTCTTGAAAATTCAACTATTTTGTTGAAAATTCTTTTTTTCTTTTGGTTGAATTTAACTGTGTTTGATTTCAATGAAAAAAAAATTTCGGTTGCATTTTGTAAAAAATTCAACAATTTAAAAAATAATTCAAACATTTTGTTTTGGTTCAAGATTCATTGAATATATTGTCTCTCAAATGGTTTAAAATCTTTTCACGTTTTACACTATTTTGGAATCTTTTCAAAACTTCTAAATATATTTTAAACTTACTCGATTATTTTCCAAATTAATAATTGTTCAATTGTCATTTAAAGATAAAAAATAAATAAACTTTTTAAATATTCGCTTAAAATTTATTTTTCAAAATAAAAAATCATTTTAAATTTTCCCAGAAAATTAATACTTTTGGTTTTAATCTATTTTTTAAAAATGCATCTGTCTTCTAAATGATTTAATCATTTGAATGAAAATGCAACTGTTTTTTATTGAAATTTAATCTTGTGTGTTTGAAAATTCGACCATTTGGTTAAAAATTCAACAATTTGGTTGAAATCTCGACTATTTTCTTAAAAAATTATCTTTTTGGGTCGAAAATTCAACGGTTTTGTTGCATTTTTGCATGAAAGAGACAAATTGAAAAGAAAAATAGTTGAATTTTCATCTAAAAAAGATTTTAATTTGATTTATCAACATCAAAACATGAGTTTTAAACAAAAAGTAAATTATCTACGAAGATACTTGAACGTTCAACTCAAAAAGACGATTTTTTCAACAAAACAGTTGAATTTTCAACCAAAAAGGATGAGTTTTCAACAAAATTGCTGAATTTTCAACCGAATAGTTGCATTTTTATCCAAGATGAAATTTCTACTAAAACAGATGAATTTTTAAATAAAAAAGACAAATTTTCCAAAAAAATAGTTGATTTTTTTATCCAAAAAAGATTTCAGTTAACTTTTCAATACCAAAATATGAATTTTAAACCAGTAAATTTTCTACAAAATAGTTGAATTTTCAACAAAGCAGTTCAATTTTCAACCAAAAATGGTGACTTTTAACAAAGTTCTTGAATTCTCATCTAAAAAAGATTTCAGTTGACTTTTCAACACCAAAATATGAATTTTAAACAAAAAATAAATTTTTTACGAAAATAGTTGAATTTTTAACAAAACAGATGAATTTTCAATCAAAAAGG
>CAKNYM010050749.1:46482-64467 GCA_932195095.1 Andricus curvator
ACGCGTGAAGTTTTTCAAGGTTTTACTGACTTAAATTAAAGATAAGACTTAGAAAACAGTGTGTAATAAATTTTAGATTTTTGCTATAACTTTCCTAGGTCATGCCACAAGTTGAAGTCGAGGTTCAAAATTCGACACGGAATTTAACAAACAAATTTAATGAATTTTGCTTTTTGTATGAAGTGTATTTTTTTTGTCAGAAGATTGATCATTTTAGTCGAAAATTTATCTTGTAGTTGAAAATTCATCTTTGTGGTTTTTTTAAATTAATTTTTTTGGTTGAAGTTTCATTATTTTAGTTGAAAATTCATCCCTTTGGTTGAAAATTGATCTATTTTCTGGGAAATTTCTCTAATTTTTGTTAAAAAATTAATTTTTTTAACTGAAAATTTAACTGTTACATTTTTGGTTAAAAATTTATCTTCTGTAGTTGAAAATTAAACTATTTGTTTAACAATTCATGAATTTTGTTTAAAATCGGCTTTTTGGTTAAAGATTGAATTATTTTGTCGAAAATTCAGTTTGTTGGTAGAAAGCTAATTTTTATAACTAACAATTTGACTCCTCCAGTTCACAATTCATATTTTTTTCTACTATTATATTTTTGGTTGAGAATGCATGTTTTTCGTTTTGTTAGAAAGTCATTCTTTTTGCTTGAACATTCGACTCTTTTGTTGAAAATTCATTTTTTTGCAGTTTAAAAGTTAACCATTTTAGTAGAAAATTAAAATATTTCGTTGAAAATTAACTTTTTCGTTGAAAATTTGTTTTTGCGAGTTAGAAATTCAAGTGTTTCATAGAAAATTCGCCTTTTTCGTTTAAAAATCTAACAATGAAGTTGACACTTTTTTCTCTCTTGACTGAAGAATCTTTCTTGGTTAAGAATTAAATTCTTTTAATGAAAATTTATCTTTTTGGTTTGAAAATTAATCTCTTGATCCAATTTTTTTGTATACAAAATGCAATTTTTGGTTGATTTATAATCATTTTTAGTTAAGTATTCAACTATTTTATTCAAAATTTATCTTTTTTAGTCGAAAATTCATCTTTTCAGTTGAAAATTTAGCTACTTAATTGAAAGTTGAACTCTTTTTTTTTTAATTCTTTTTTTGAGTTGAAGATTCATAATTTTAGTTGAAAATTCATCTCTTTGGTTAAAAATTTAACTATTTTCTTGAAGATTTTTTTTTCGTTTGAAAATTAACTTTTTACTAAAAATGGAACTATTCAATTTTAGGTTAAAAATTGATATTTTTTAGTTGAAAGTTCATTCTTGTTAGTTGACAAGTTATCTAATAAATTTTATGTTAAGAATTGATCTTTTTTGGTTAAAAATTTTGTTACATGTTTGAAAATATAATTATTTCTTGGAAAAATAAGGAATTTGGTTAAAAAGTCATTTAAAAAATTTGAAAAGTCATATTATTGCGAGGAAAATTTAATGTTTTTTTTTAGAAAATTCGCCTTTATGGCCTGAAAATTCCACAATTTAGTTGCATTTTTTTCTCTTTTGACTGAAAAATCTTTCCTGTTTAAAAATGCGACTCTTTTTTTTTTTAATTCATCTCTTTGGTTGAAAATTGATCTATTTTCTGAAAAATTTTGTTTGGTTTTTTGGTTAAAGTTATTTTGATTTTAATGAAAATTTAATTATTCCATTTTTTGTTAAGAGTTTATCTTTTGTAGTTGAAAATTTATTTATTAGCTTGAAATTTGAGGAATGTTATTGAAAATTGTCTTGTTTGGTTGAAAATTCAACTACTTAGTGAAAAGTTAAACTTTCTTGTTTAAAATTTATTTTTTTAGTTGAAGATTCATTATTTTAGTTGAAAATTCACCTTTTGTAGTTAAAAATTCAACTAATTGTTTGAATTTTTATGAATTTTGTTGAAAATCGTATTTTTTGGTTGAAAATTCCACTACTTGTTTGAAAGTTGAACTTTTTTGTTAACATTTTTTTTTATTAAAGATTAATTATTTCAGTTGAAAATTTAAGAGTTTTGTTATGAAGTTATTCTTTTTGCTTTAACATTCAACTTTTTTGTTGAAAATTCAAATATGTCGTTGAAAATTTATATATACGGATTAAAAGTGCAACTGTTTTATATCAAATTCACCTTTTCGGCTTGAAAATTCAAGAATTACGTAGACATTTTTTCTCTTTTGACTGAAGAATCTTTCTTGGTCGAGAATTCAAATTTTGTCATGAAAATTCTTCTTGTTGGTTTGAAAATTAATCTCTTGGTAGATATCTTTTGGTTTTTGAAAATTCGTCTTTTTGGGTAGAAAATTAATCTTCATGGTCGAAAATTCATCTTTTTAGTTAAAAATTTATATACTTAGTTAAAAATTAAACTCTCTTTTCAAAAATTAATTCTTTCGGTTGATGATTCACCATTTTAGTTTAAAAATCATCTCTTTGGTTGAAAATTTAACTACTTTGTTAAAAATTCGCTTTTTTCGTTTGAAAACTAATTTTTTGACTGAAAATGGAATTATTCCATTTTTGGTAAAAAATTGATCTAGAATATTTGACATAATTTTGTATAAAACATAAAACGTCTACTTAGAATATGTCCGCAAGTGAACTGTATCACGAGTTATGTTCGTTTTATGACTGCCCACGTGCAATCCAATAAAAACATTTTCGCGAACCGAATTTTTCGACCTAAAAAGGGGACATTAAATATAAGTAGATCAAGTTTTCCGTTCGAGAAATATAAGTACTTTGATATCTCACTTGTGTAATAACGATAAATAATACGTTCCAATCAGTCTCGTCGCTAAAGCGTTTTAGGGCAAACAGTTTTCAAAATTCCCTGACTTTTCCCTGATTTTTCCTGACCATTAATATTCAAAGATCAGAATTTTTTCTCAAAATATCGCGAAAGGTAATTTCTGTGTCTGCATAGTCCAATAACATTTGAGTATGGTCGTGCGGTCTCACAGACCGCACGACCATACATTATATGTGGGGCCCTCGCCCAACTGGTGTAAAAGATTATTAATGATAAAAGTTGATAAAATTTATTAATGTCTTACTCATTCTTCATGTACTTGTATAAGTTAGATAACAAAAACTTCTTTGATTGTTTAATTACATATAAATATATACACTGATCTGTGAGACCTCAGGTCCATGTTAGTGCAAAAATGAAATCACGTCCATATTTAAAAGTTAAGGCAAAATGACAATTTTATAAAAATATATTGTAAAAAAATGTCAAACTTCGATGTTTTCGAAAGATTAGAATAACTTTGCAAATAATTAAAAAATTTTAAAGTTTCATGGCTTATTTTAAATGGGTATCGCCATAGTACTTGGTGCAAAAAAGTCAAAAAATTTCTAATAATGACTCTACGCACCACATGATTTAAAAATATTCAAAACAATAATATTTTCATAAAAATTATTGAAATTTATTTAAATATGATAAATAATGCTTTTTTAAGACATGTTCGTACACATGTTTAACAAATTTTTGAAATTTTGCGACATTTTTAAAATATCCAAAATAAAATGACTTTTCCACCCTAAAATATGAATTTTCAGTCTAAAAGGACAAATTTTCAACAAAAAAGTTGAATCTTCGACGAAAAAAAGATAAATTTTTAACAAAATAGTTTAATTTGCAACAAAAAAGTGAAATTTTCGACCAAAAAAGATAATTTTTTAAAAAATAGTTTAATTTTCAACACAATAATTAGTCCGGTGGGACTATTTTCGAAGTGAATTGTAAAAATCGTGTCACAAGTAATTCTATTTTTTGTTTAGGTATATGAACTCTCGAAAGACTTTTTGAATGGGAGGCATCCGCATGCTATTAAAAATAAAAAATTTCATTTCACGGTTAAACTATGCAGGATACAAAAAAACTATTTCTAAGCAAAATTGCTTATCTCAAAATGATTTACAAATTTTCCATAGACGATTTTTTTAATAAGACGCACAGTTTTTGTTTAAATCGCACAAAAAAAAAAAAAAGAAATGAGGATACAACCGCGTGCCGAGCAAATTTTAAAAATATGATCATAAAAAAAAATTCCAAAAAACGTGCAGGAATATTCACATAACTCTATAAAAAAATTTTTCTGGATAAAGTTGAATTTTCAATCCAAAGGACCAATTTTTTGTCTAAATAGGCAAAAGTTCCACAAAATACTTTAATTTTCTACAAAATAATTACATTTACAACAAAAAACATGAATTATTGAAAAAATAGTTGAATTTTCAACTAAAAAAGATACATTTTCAACCAAAAATGGAACAGTTAAATTTTCAGTATTAAAAATTGATTTTCAACAATAAAACAACAAATTTTCAATGAAAAAGTTAAACTTTCAACCCAAGAGATGAATTTTCAACTAAAATGATAAAACTGCGACCAAAAAAAAAATGAATTTATACCAACCAAAAAGGCGAATTTTCTACAAAACACTTGAATTTTTATACAGAAAAATGAATTTTCAACAAAAAAGTTCAGTTTCAATAAATAAAGATTCTTCAGCCAAGAAAATGAAAGGTTAATCCAAATTGATAAACTTCTAAGCCAGAAACATTAAACTGAATTAAAAAAACAGTTGCATTTTTAACAACAGAAAAAAGACAATTTCGACCAACAGGATAAGTTTTCTACCAAAAAAAAAAAAAAATTCAGCTAAAAAAGATCAATTTATTACCCAAAAATGGAAAAGTTAAAAAAAAAATTTTAACAAAGTGGAACAACTTTTACCCAAGTAGTTGAATTTTCAATTAGAAAAAAGCAATTTTCAACAAAAAATGGAATAGTTACATTTTCAGTTACAAAAAATTTATTTTCAACCAAAAAAAAAGAGTTTTCAACAAAGTAGTAAAATTTTCAACCAACGAGGTGAATTCCCAGCTTAAAGGATGAATCTTCAACTGATGGAATAGTTGAATTATCATTTAAAACAACTAAATTACAATCACAAAAAATATAAATTTACAACAAAAATTAATTTGTAACCAAATAAAGGAATTTTCAATTAAAATCATGAATCTTCAACAAAAAATTGATTTTTTAATAAAGAGGTTCAACCTTCAACCAAGTAATTTCATTTTTTACCATAAAAGATGATTTCTCAACAAATTATTTACTAGTAGATATTTCAACCAAAAAGGATTTAATTTTAAATAAAAACAGATGAATTCAATCAAACAAGAAGAATTTTCAAAAAAAGAGGAATTTGCAGTAGAACAGTTAAATATTCAACCTAAAAGAATGAATTTGAACAAAAATTGTTTAATTTGCATCCAACTGAAAAAAAAAGAAACAGAAATTCAAGGAAAATAAATTACTAACGAGAATATTAAATCAGGATGGCCGCAAACTTAATTTTCAAAATTTTCTAATTTTTCCCTCACCAATTTTTTTTCTTTCCCTGACCATTAGTATACCATTAAGCCATTTCCCTTTTAGGGTAGGCGTGACACTACCCGATTCGGGTAGTGTTTCTAGGTGGATTAATTAATATTCAATTAATATTCCATTAATATTCAATAACCAGCACTTTGATCTTATAACAACTTTAACATATAATTTTCTTATAAATGGAATAAAACAATCTCAAATTAAAATATTGAAATTTCAAATTTGGTATCCTTGACATTTATTTAAAGTGCCGCTTAAAATTTTTTTATACAAAATTTTAAGTGTGGTCGTGCGGTCTCAAAGACCGCACCGTGGTTTTGATATCTAAGTCCCCACTCCCACTAGTGTAAAAGATTATTAATAATAAAAGTTGATAAAATTATTATTAGTAAATATAAAAATAAAATTATTAATTTAATTCCCTGCCTTTTACAATTTTTTTTCAAAATCCCTGAATTTCTCCTGATTTCCAGGTAAAAAAGTTAAATCGATCATTTGATTAAATTCTAGATTCATATTCTCTGTCTATCATTCGAGCATGTTGAAAACGTCGATACTAAAATCAAATTTTACAGCCAGGCAAACAAGTTGTTTCTAAACGTTCATGGGCTTTCGGGAATTGGACATCGATATCGGAAAAACTTTCATTTTCAAATAAATGGTTACTGAAAAAACAATGATCACTCACTAATATTCCCATACCTATTCTAATCAGAACTAGAAAAACAAAATTCAAGTTTGAACGTTTTTAACTTTAAGTGTGGTCGTGCGGTCCCAACGACCGCACCGTGGTTTTGATATGTAAGTCCCTAGTCCCACTAGTTTAAAAGATTATTAATAATAAAAGTTGATAAAATTTATTAATTTCTTACTCATTTAGGGTGTCTACTCAAATTCTGGACAGAAATTCACTGACAATTCCAGGTTTTTTTCAGGTATCTCAAGATTTTTCCAGGTATAATGTTTCATAGTGCACAGCCATTCAAGTATTTCGAATTTTTTAAACAATCGACTCGGAATAAGTATACGATTTTGCGAATTTATTATAAATAATCGTTTTTTTCTGTCCTTTTAAATATCTAAATGTGTAAAAATAGTACTATTATTATGTAAAATTAATAACTAATAGTAATTACCTAATTAGGACAATTTCTAGTGATTTAGTTATGTTTCATTTAGAAAGCTTTGACAAATTAGATTGCAATATATTCTTAAATATATTATCATAAAATTTTCAATAAAAAATGGAATAATTACATTTTCAGTTAAAAAAAAAAAATTCATCCTAAGAAAATGAATTTTCAACAATATGGTAAAATTGTCAACCAAAGCGTTGAATTTTCATATAAAATTATGAATCTTCAACTGAAATATTAAAATTGTAAACCAAAACGATTAATTTTCAAACAAGAAGATTAATTGTCTACCAAAAAAAAAGGGAATTTTCAAACAAGAATGTAGTACTTAAATTTTCAATTAAACAAATTAGGTTTCAAACCAAAAAAAAAGAATTTTTAACGACATAGTTAATTTTATAACTAAAATGATGACTCTTCAACTGAAATACTTGAATTTTTAACAGAAAATATGAATTTTCGACTGAAAAATATCAATTTTCAACCAAAAATGGAATATTTAAATTTTAAGTTAAAAAAATTAATTCTCAAGAAAATAGTTAAATTTTCAATCAAATTGATGGATTTTCAACTAAAATGATGAATCTTCAACTGGAAGAGATGAATTTTCAACTAAAAAAGGATAATTTCTCAACCAAAAATTGAATAGTTAAATGTTCAGTTAAACAAATTAAGTTTCAACAAAAAATTTTTTTAAAAAAAAGGTAAATTTTCAACCAATAAGATTAATTTTCTACTGAAAAAAGACGAATTTTCAACAAAGTGCATGAATTTCCAACCAAATAGTTAAATTTTCAAGCAAAGTGATGAATTTTCAACTACAATGATGTTGAAAAAATTAATTTTCAACCAAAAAAAAAACGAACTTTCAACAAAATAGTTGAACTTTTAACTGAGAAGTAGTTGAATTTTCAGTTAAATAAATTATTTTTCGACCAAAAAGACGATTTTTAAACAAAATACATGCATTTTCAACTAAAAAAATGAATTTTTAATTAAAATTATTAATTTTTAACTGGAAAAGTTGAATTTTTAACCAAAAATATCAAATTTTCAAACGAAATATTTAATTTTCAACCAAAGAGATGAGTTTTCAACAAAAGAGTTCAACTTTCAATCAAGTACTTGAATTTTAAACCAAAAAAGATGAATTCTCAACGAAAAATGTAACAGATATTTCCACCAAATGAGATTTTATTTTTTACTCGAAAACAGCTGAATTCAACCAAAAAATACGAATTTTCAACAAGAGTTAAATTTTTAACTGAGAAAGATTTTTCAGTTAAGAGTTGAATTTTTAACTAAAAGATCAATTTTCAGTTAAAAACATTAATTTCCAACAACAAAAAAATGAATTTTCAACAAACAAATGAAAAACATGGTTATTTAATTTTAGATTAAAATTTAAAAAAATTTAAGCACTCTCGAAAAAATTCCCTGACTTTAATAAAAATGTTCTGACATTTCCAGGTTTTTCCAGGTATGCGAAAATTCCCTGACACTTCTAGGTTTTCCAGGTTTTCCAGGTAGGGTTCTGCCATTCTTCATATACTTGTATAAATTAGATAACAAAAACTTCTTTAAGGAATCTGTATTATCATCAGAGAAGAACTGAAATTTTTAACCTCTTTTCAGACTAGATGGAGATATAAATTAAAAATTATTTTAATTAATTTTGTCTGAAAAAATAATGCGTTTATTTTATGAAAAAAGTTTCTTCTGTCGATCTCTCTAGTAGCTTAATGGGAAAGCCCCCGATCGGCAATCGGAAGTTCTGAGGTTCGATTCCCAGCGGAGCGAAAGGAGAAGATCCTTTTTCAGAAAAAAATTAATGAAAAACTTCTTTAATTATTCAATAAATAAATAATATGAAATAAATGTTTTTTAAACAAAAGTCTTCCTTGAGATGCCTAAATTCGTTTCAACGACCATGCTCTACTTTTGTCAGTTTTTACGACAGGTTTCATTGCTTTTCAGTACTTCATGAAAATTAGACTTTGCATGTTCAGAATTTGAAAATAAGCAATAAAAGAAAAAAGCGTAGTTACTTTATAAGCACGGTGTAACTTTTAAATTGAAATGTTCCTCGTACTAAAAACTCCATTTCCTTTCGGCTCTTCCTAGTAAAGACTATCCAACTTTTCAAATTGAATTGCCCCTGTAATCGTGCCTTTTAAATAGAGTACCTTGAAGGTAACCGGATAACAAGGCTATCAGAAAAAAGTTGGTCAACCGGTCTGCCAACTTACTGCCCGTCACAATTTTCTCTGTTTTTCTCTTGTACGTAGAGAAATTATAAAAATAACATATGTGACGTGGAACGAAGAGTTTACGAGAAAAAGCAAATTAAAGTGAAATAGACGATTTTTCAATAAGACGCACAGTTTTTGTACTAGGAATATTCACATGACTTTATAAAATCAAGTTTTTTGGAAGAAAGTTGAATTTTCAACAAAAAAACAGCCTTGGGACTGAAAAATGAATTTTCAACACTTCACACTTGACTTTTCTTTGTTTTGCTCTTGTACGTAGAGAAATTATAACAATTACATATGTGACGTGGACCGTAGAAACGAGCCTTGGGACCGAAAAATGAATTTTCAACACTTCACAGTTTACTTTTGTTTGTTTTTCTCTTGTACGTGGAGAAATTATAACAATTACACATGTGACGTGGAACGAAGAAACCAGCCTTGGGACCGAAAAATGAATTTTCAACACTTTACTTTTATTTGTTTTTCTTTTGTACGTAGAGAAATTATAACAATTACATATGTGACGTGGAACGAAGAAACCAGCCTTAGGACCGAAAACTGAATTTTCAACCCTTCACACTTTACTTTTCTTTGTTTTTATCTTGTACGTAGAGAAATTATAACAATTGCATATGTGACGTGGAACGAAGAAACCAGCCTTAGGACCGAAAAATGAATTTTCAACACTTCACACTTTACTTTTCTCTGTTTTTCTTTTGTACGGAGAGAAATAATGAAAATAACATATGTGACGTGGAACGAAGAACCCAGCCTTAGGACCAAAAATGAGTTAACGAGAAAAGGCAAATTAAAGTGAAATAGACGATTTTTTAATATGACGCACAGATTTTTTTTAAATCGTAAAAAAATAAATTAAAAATGAGAATACGCCCGCGTGGCGAGCAACTTTTTTAAATAATATAATAATAAAAAAATGTTACAATTTTTCAATTTTCATCAAAATATCGTCAAATATTCAATAGAAGGTGGCTTCTCGAAGAAAAATGTAAAAGTTGATATCTCAACCAAAAAGAAATGCATTTTCAATCAAATAGTTGAATTTTCAACAAAATAATGAAATTTGCAACAAAATAGTTAAATTTTTAACAAAATAGTTCGATTTTTAACCCAATGGGTTTTCAACCTACAACGACGAATTCTCAACAAAAAAGACGAATTTTCAACCAAATACATTAATTTTCCACCAAAAAGGACGAATTTTCAACAGAAACCATGAATTATTGAACAAATAGTTGAATTTGGAACTAAAACAGATAAATTTTGAACCAAAAATGAAACAGTCAAATTTTCAGTATTAAAAATTAGTTTTCAACTATAAAACAATAAATGTTGAATAAAATTGTTAAATTTTCGATCCAAGAGATGAGTTCCAACGAAAATGCTAAATCTGCGACCAAAAAATGAATTTCTAACAACCCAAAAGACGAATTTTCTACAAAGCAGTTAAATTTTCAAGCCAAAAAGACGATATTTCTACCAACTACTCGAATTTTTATACCGGAAAAATGAATTTTCAACGCTTTACACTTTAATTTTCTTTGTTTTTCTCTTGTACGTAGAGAAATTATAAAAATAACATATGTGACGTGGAACGAAGAAACCAGCCATAGGGCCGAAAAATGAATTTTCAACACTTTACTTTTCTTTGTTTTTCTTTTGTACGTAGAGAAATTATAAAAATAACATATGTGGCTTTTTAAATAATATAATAATAAAGAAATGTTACAAAAAAGCTGTAGGAATATTCAGATAACTTTATAAAATAAAAATTTTTAGCAGAAAGTTGAATTTTCAACAAAAAGGTGATTTTGCAATTTAAAAAGACCAAGTTTTTGTCCAAATAGACGAACGTTCAATGAAATACTTCCATTTTCATCAAAATAATTACAGTTTCTACAAAATAATTTAATTTTTAACAAAATGCTGGAATTTTCTGCTTATAAAGATGAATTTTCAACTACATAGTCAAATATCAAATAAAACATGGCTTCTCAAAGAAAAATGTAATAGTTGAAATCTCCACCAAAAAGAAACGCATTTTTAACCAAAGAGTTGCATTTTCAACAAAATAATGAAATTTACAACAAAATAGTTAAATTTTTAACAAAATAGTTCAATTTTTAACGAAATGGTTTTTCAACCCACAAAGACGAATTCTCAACAAAAAAGACGAATTTTCAACCAAAAAGATTAATTTTTCACCCAAAAAGACGAATGTTCGACAAAAAACATGAATTATTGAACAAATAGTTGAATTTTGAAATAAAACATGAATTTCCAACCAAAAATGTAACAGTTAAATTTTCAGTATTAAAAATTAGTTTTCAACAATAAAACAAGAAATGTTGAATAAAATAGTTAAATTTTTGATCCAAGAGATGAGTTTTCAACTAAAATGATAAATCTGCGACCATAAAAATGAATTTGTAACAACCCAAAAGACGAATTTTCTACGAAGCAGTTAATTTCTCTTGTACGTAGATACATTATAAAAATAACATATGTGACGTGGAACGAAGAAACCAGCCTTGGGACCGAAAAATGAATTTTCAACACTTCACACTTTACTTTTCTCTGTTTTTCTCTGGTACCTAGAGAAATTATAAAAATAACATATGTGACGTGGAACGAAGAAACTAGCCTTAGGACCGAAAAATTAATTTTCACTACTTTATTTTTCTTTGTTTTTCTTTTGCACGTAGAAAAATTATAAAAATAACATATGTGACGTGGAACGAAGAAACCAGCCTTAGGACCGAAATTTGGTTTACGAGAAAAAGCAAATCAAAGTGAAAGGAAGACAAACAAGTTTTTTTTATTCGATAGGGGAAATCTTCATTATTTAGAATCAATAAAAACCGGAAAATCGATTTTTTGGTCCTAAGGCTGGTTTCTTCGTTCCACGTCACATATATAGTTCAATTTTAGGTAGAAAAGGGGCTTTTTATTCCAAAAAAGGGATTAAAAGAGGATTTTATTTATTATTAAAAACTTTTTATATCTCTGCGCATAAAAATACACAAGGAAAAAATCAAAAACATCAAAGATTAAAAAATAGATAAACAACAGAATTGAAAAATGCTCATACGTGATTTTTTTTTTAAATTATAAATTGTGATTCCTTATTCTTATCAATTTTTTTCTAGATTAGACATTTAATTTTTTTCTAATATATTTTCATTAGTTAAAAAAAACAGGAATTAAATTATTAGTCACGAAAATAACAAAATTATCAAGATAACAATTTTTCAAATGCGCAGTTTGCTGACATGTAAAACAAAGCCATATAACAATCAACTTTAAATTATTTATAATTTATTAGAGGGTCCTAATATAAGCCACTTTTTTGAAAATTATTTTCGATTTCGAAAATTTTGTTTATACAACCATAATAAACATACTTTTCTTGGATACGCTGTTTCAAGTATTTTATTACATATATTAAGATGGTTTTGTGAAAAATTATTTGTTGAAAATTCATCTCATTTGGTAGAAATTTCATCTTTTTTGGTAAAAATACCACTCTTTGGTTGGAAATTAATCTCTTTTGGTCGAGGCTTCAACTTTATTTTTTTTAAATTCCTATTTTTGGGTTAAATATTCAACTATTTACTTGAAAATGCAACTATTTGCTTGAAAATTAACTTTTTATTAAAAAATCAAATTTTCGGGTTTGAAAATTGAATTTTTTTGTAGAAAATTCGCCTTTGGGTTTGAAAATTCAACAATTTCGTTGAAATTTTTTTCTCGCTTGACTGAAAAATCTTTCTTGTCTGAAAATTCATCTCATTTGGTAGAAATTCCATCTTTTTGGGTAAAAATACAATTGTATAGTTGAAAATGAAGTTTTGGTCGAGGATTCAACTTTTCTGTTGAAAATCCATATTTTTGGGATTAATATTAAACTATTTATTTAAAAATTACCTTTTTTGTTAAAAAATCTTATTTTCGGGTTAAAAATTCGACGAATTTGTAGAAAATTCTCCTTTTTGGATTAAAAATTCAACAATTTCGTTGCATTTTTTTCTCTCTTGACTGAAAAATCTTTCTTGGTTGAAAATTTAACTCTTTTGTTGAAAACTTGTCTTTTCGGAAAAAATAAGACTGTTTGGTTGAAAATTAATCAGTTTTGGTTGGGGATTCAATTTTTTATTGAAGAATCATGTTTTTGGTTTGAGAATTCAACTGTTTGGTTGAAAATCACCTTTTTTGAAGATTTATATTTTCGGGTTGAAAATTAAACTATTTCGTTGAAAATTAACTTTTCGTTGAAAATTCATGATTTTGGGTTGAAAATATAACTATTTTGTGGAAAATTCGTTTTTTTGTTTGTTAAAGAATAATTTTTGTAACTGAAAACTTAACTATTCCATTTTTGGTTGAAAATTTATCTCTTTTAGTGAAAAATTCAACTACTTGGTTGAAAATTCGTATTTTGTTGTTGAAAATTAATTTTTTTAACTGAACATATAACTATTCCATTTTTGTTTGAAATTTAATAATTAAATTTAATTGATGTGTTGAATATTTATCTTTTTTTAATGAATTAAACTGTTTTTTCTTTCATTCAAAATTAAAATCTTGTTGGTCAAAATATTAACTATTTACATTTCTTGCTGAAAATGCATACTTTTTTGTTGAAAATTCTACTACTTGGTTGAAAGTTAACTTTACAAAAACTAATTTTTTTGGATAAAGATTCATCTATTTTGGTAAAAATGAAATTGTTTTCTTTACTGAAAAATCTTTTTTGGTTTTAAAATCAAACATTTTGTTGAAAACTATTTTTTTTTGGGTGAAGATTAAATTTTAACCAAAAAAGATCAATTTTTTCACCAAAAAAATGGAATATTTACATTTCCAGTTAAATACATGAATTTGGCACTAAAATGATGAACCGTCAACAAAAAAAAAATTTTTTTTGAACCAAAAATACAATAGTTATATTTTCACCTAAAAAATAAATTTATAACGTTTACCCAAAACAAAAACATATATTCAACCAATAAAATTCATTTTTCACCAAGACCAAGAAATAAAACAATTTTGAACCCAACAGATGAATAAGCAACCAAGAGGATAATATTTCTATCAAAAAAATATAAGTTTTGCTTTAAAAAATGGAATTGTTACATTTTTTGTTAACGAAATGAATTTTTAACTAAAGTTATGAACATTCAACAAAAAAAAAAAAAATTTTTAGCCCAATAGTGAAATTTTTAACACAAAAAATTAATTTTCTACCGAAAAAGACAAATTTTCAATAAAATACATCAATTTTCCACTAAAAAAGATCAATTTGGGACCAAAAATACAATTACTAAATTTTCACCTAGAAAAATAAATTTTGAACCAAAAATACAATTACTAAATTTTCACCTAGAAAAATAAATTTTTAAATTTTAACCAGAAAAACCAAACAAGTAATCAACCAAGCAATTTAATTTCTCACAAAAAATAAAAAATTATAATTTTTAACCTAACATATGAATTAGTAATCAAGAAGATAATATTTCTATACAAAAAAAAATTTCTTCAAAAAAGATGAAATAGTTACATTTTTAGTTAAAGAAATGAATTTTTGGCGAAAATGATGAACCTTCAACAAAAAAATTAACTTTTGGCCAAATAGTTGAATTTTTAACACAAAACATTAATTTTCTACTAAAAAGGACAAATTTTCAATAAATTACATAAATTTTCAACTAAAACAGATAAATTTTCAACCAAAAATACAATCGCTTAATTTTGGTTTAGAGAAATAAAATTTTAACAAAAAAAAAACGAATAGTCAACCAAAGATACGAATTTTTCAACAAAAATAAAAAAAAATCAATTTTCCACAAAAAATAGAATAGTTACATTTCCAGTTAAATAAATAAATTTTAAACTAAAATGATGAACCTTCAATTTAAAAGAAGGAATTTTTAGCCAAATAGTTGAATTTTCAAAATAAAAGATTAATTTTCTATAAAAAAAAACAAATTTTCAATAAAATACATCAATTTTCCATTAAAAAGGATCAACTTTCAACCAAAGACACAATAGTTAAATTTTCAGTTAGAAAAATAATGAATAATTTGTAACAAAAGAAATGAATTTGTAACCAAAAAGATGAAGTTCTAACTAATGAGATTATTTTTCTACCAAAAATACTAATTTTTGAAAAAATAGTTGAATTTTAAAATAAAATAGGTGAATTTTCAATTTAAAAGAAAATAGTTAACTTTTCAGTAAAAAATTAATCTCCAACTAAAAAAAAAAAATTTCAACGAAATAGTTAAATTTTCAACCAATCAGATTTTTCAAAAAATAAGATACATTTTCAACCGATCATGGAATAATTAAATTTACAGTTAAAAAAATTAATTAAACAACATTTTTTAACAAAATAGTTAAATTTGGAAAAAATGTGTCTCAACTAAAATGATAACAAAAAAAAGCACAAAAAAATGAATTTTTAACAAATTAGTTCCACTTTCAACTGAGAAGTTGAATTTACAACCAAAAAAGATTAATTCACAACGAAAAATGTAATAGTTAATATTTGAACTAAAAAGAGATTTTAATTTTAAGTAAAAAACAACTGAATTCAACCATAACAGACGGATTTTTAACAAAATAATAGAATTAGACTTTCTGGAATTCCCTAATCTGCAGCAATCCTGAAAAGGGGGAAAATACGGAAAAAAGGGGATTAGATAAAAAAAAAAGGAGACGGTCTTTGATCCCTGCAATAATAACCTTAAGGCATTCAAAATTTAACAATTTAAAATTCAAAGCCTGCAAGAAAAAAATTTAAAAATTAAAAATATTTGAGTATTAAAACCATAAAAAATGTACTTCACTGAAACCTTCATTTCCGTAAACTGGATTTATGCGTTCCTAGAATTGCTTTCCCCGGCAATTTGGGGATGAGGGGAGCAGCGAAATCAAGAGAGAGGCGGTGCTCAGTCAAGCGTGACAAACAGCTCCAGAGCCACACTCTCATCGCGTTAGTTGCATCAGGTTGCGTCATGCGTCCGAATCCAACAGAAATGATTCATGTGGCCCTACCTGTTTAGGTTCAGAGGCCATGCCCGAAAACGTGCACTAATTCAGGTTCCAGTATATTAAAAAAAATACTAAAACCATTTAAAAATGTTAAAACATACAATATAAGCAATAATAATGTACTTTTTTAATTAATAAATGCCAAGGGCTACGAAATAACAATCTCAAATCGTATCTGGCAGGTTGATGATGCATGTAATACTATAACTACAGAATATTTGTCTCAATCGATTAGACTATATATGACCTAGCAATGATGTAATGAGAAATCCGGGCGAGCGTGAAGTAATTCCCTGATTACGTTCTTTCGACTATAAAAATGTCTCGGATTGGCGTTCAATGAATCAGAGCTGATTAATTATTATGATGATGCAACCAAATTATCCACCGTTCCGTAAACTTATAGACGAATGCTCGTTTAAGACTTCATCAGCGATACTGTAAAAAAAATTCAATACAGTTAATTTATTTTTTAGCATAAGTTAAAAATATTATTTGATTTTTTTTTTAAATTGCTTTGGTATCATCATATCTTCTAAAGAGTCTCGGTGACTCAGGCGGTAGAGCGCTGGGATTCCGTGCAGGAGGACTGGGGTTCGGTTCCTGAACCGGTACCAATGGAAATTTTTCTATGTATTTTTACGGCGGCTTTGGTGGTTCGGAACCCACCTTAAAATAAAGAAATTAAACTTTAGCCAAAAATAGTTGAATTTTCAACCAAATAGTTGAATTTTCAAGCGAAAAAGACGAATTTTTTAGAAGACAGTTGAATTTTCAACCAAGAAAAATAAGTTGTCAACCAAGAAAGATATTATTTTCAACCAAGAATTTGTCTACCCAAACAAATTAATTTTCAATTTAAATAGACGAATTTTCGATCCCAAATGATGAATTTTCGATCATGAATGTTTACCCAGATTGTTGAATTCTCAACCTACATAGATGACTTTTCAACCAAGCGGTCCAATTTAAAAAAAAAAATTAAACTTCAACCAAAAATAGCTATATTTAAAAAAAAAATATCATTTTTCAACCAAGAATTTGTTTACCCAAAAAAATAAATTTTCAATCCAAATGTGCGAATTTTCGATCGCAAAAGATGAATCATCAACAAAACTGTTGAATTTTCGATAAAAACGAAGAATAATTTACAAAATACATGAATTTTCAACCAAATAGTTAAATTTTCAACCAAGAAAGATACATTTTCAACCAAGAACTTTTCTTTCCAAAAAGATGAATTTTCTAATCCAATCAGACGAATTTTTTCATCCAAAAAGACGCATTTTTAAACAAACAGTTGAATTTTCAATAAAAAATGACTTTTTAACAAATTAGATCAATTTTAACCTAAAAAGACGATTTTTCAACCAAATATTTAATTTTTCAAAAAAATAGTTCAATTTTCTATTAAAAAAACGAAGGTTTAAAACAGTTAAATTCTTAACCAAAAAGATGCATTTTTAACAAAATAGTGGAATTTAAAAAAAAAAGTTGAATCCTCAACTAAACAGAATATTTTTGAACTAAAAAAGATAAATATTGTATCAAAAGAGATGAAATTTCAAACTAAAAAAGCATATTTTATACAAAACACTTAACGCTTGAGGAAATCTAAAAGATTTTCAAATATTTTAAGATTTTTTTCCACCCTCTATTCGTAGTAATTTTCAATTGATTTCAATGGTTTCCGAAAGTATCTACAAACATTTCAAAACACTCAATTTTTCCTCGAAAATGAGGCGCGCACTTGTAACTTGACTCTCAAGATGCTCCTCTTTGTCCAAACCGACCAAAAAACCACAGTCTAACTTCAGTGTCTCATGTAGCGAGTCGACTTTTCGAAATAGGGAAAGAACAAAATATAAAATTTTGCAGTTTCATTATTTTTCAATAAACTTTGTTTCTGTATATATAAATATTCATACAAGATTTTATAACCGCGTAAACAAAGTGTATTTTGTATCTTCGAAATTGACTGAAAATGGAGCAACCTACCACCTACTTTAAAAAGATGAGTTTTTCTTCATTTTATACCAATTTATATTAATTTCTGCTGAAGTAAAATTTTTCTTCATGTAATGATAGAAGTGAGGTTGGGGGGGGGGGGGGTAAATCGTTCAAGAC
>CAKNYM010050749.1:70571-93742 GCA_932195095.1 Andricus curvator
CCACCATTCTTTCCTCGGTCTGCCTCTGGGTACGCTACCATTTACTTTACTTGGATATACTGTATCATTCACACATTTCCACCGTGCTATCTTCGGTCTGCCTCTGGGTACGCTACCATTTACATTACCTAAATATACTGTCTCATTCATACATTTTCACAATTATTTCCTCGGTCTGCCTCTGGGTAAACTACCATTTGCATTATTTTCAATTTTTTAACTTTTATACATTGGACAGTTGAAAAATTAAAAAAAAAAGAAGAAATCCACGCTATCATTTTCAATGCTATAAGTTGAAGAATGAATAAAAAAAATGATGTCATTTTAAGCAATTTTAAGCTAGAAACATTAATTCATACATTAAAATTTGTTTTGAAATCTTTTTAAACATTTGCTTAAAAATTTGTTTAAAAAAATAATTTAACAAATTTCCATGAATCTAATAATAATTTTATCATCTTGGAACTCGAACTTTCTTTAAAATTTTGGGATAATCTTGCAAAAGTAACAAAATTACCTTAAAATCATCCAGATTCTTCTTTGAAAATTTTGGAAATCTTATTAAATATTCTTTTAAAATTATTATTTGAAAACAAAAATTATTGTTAGTCGATTACTCGATTATTTTCCAAATCAATAATGGTTTAATTGTTATTTATTATTCAAAAAAAGTTTTTAATCTTTTTAAATATTCTTTCAAAATTAATTCTTCAAAATAAAATATCATTTTAAAATTTTCCAGCAAAGTTAAAAAATTTTTGTTATTTTCTCAAAACCTTTAAAGAGCAATAAAAAGCTTCAATATTTTATTTCGAAATCTTAAAAAATCTAAATTTATTTATTCATTTTTCGAAATCATCTCCAATTTTAAATTAAGTTTGGATCTTCTCAAAACCGACCTCAAACCTGGTATATATCTCTTAAACTAACTCAAATTTTTTCCAAATTGAGAATTGTTAAATTGTTATTTATGCATCAAAATTCAATAATTTCACTTACATATTAAAAATTGGTTGAATAGAACAATTGAAATTGTAACGTACAAAGTTTTAATTAAACATTCTGAAATATTAACGATTCAAGCCTTTTTATTTCAAATAATTCAGTTTAAAATTGTTTAGTTTTTAATATTTGATTTATAATTGCTTATTTCAAATGAAAAGTGAGATATTGCTAAATATGCAAAGAAATATCTTCCTTGATTGAAAATTTTCAAATTAAATTTGTTAAAAATGGAATATTTTAGATTGAAACAATATTTGAATAGGATTTTGAATTGAATGAGTTTATTTTTTAAAATTAATATTAAATTAAGAATAGTTTATAAAGTTTTAATCAAACTTTACATTTGTTTAACTATTGAGGCTTTCAAATTGAAAACTCTTTTTCAAATTGTAGTTTCTTGCAGAAGTACAAGTCGAAAGGTTGATGCAGATTCTAGAAGTATTGTTTGTAAGAATTTATATTTGTTTGTTAAAATTTGTAAATTTCTACAATAAACTACCAGTACATAAAACATAATTTTCAGCACAGTTTCCCAATATTTAAACGTTTGTGAAATCTTGTATTTTTTTTTGTAAAGATATGTAATTCTCTACAATTTTTATTTTCTACAAGAAAATACAAGAAAAAATTAGCTATTTTTATTCAACTGTATTTTTTTGTTACATTTTGTACATTTTTCACAAACAAGTACATGTTTTAACAACAAATTGCAGTTGTAGAAATGTTGTACTTTCTTGTAAAAAATTTTTCCACCAGGTTCATTCACACATTTCCACCATTCTTTCCTCGATCTGCCTGTGGGTAGAGTAAAACGGGGCGAGGCAGCCAGTGGGGCGAGGCAGCCAATTTCTTCTTATTCCCACAGAGTTAATTGAAATCGCGCGCCTTTGTAATGTAAGGTCGGTTAGGTTAGTCCGCTGTACTTGCCGAAAGTTGAGTGTCGAGACTGTCTGAGTTTGTAAAAAGCACCGTCATTTGTGAAAAACTACTAGCAGAAGGAACATTTTCGTGATTTACGTTTATTTATCCTTCGTGTATCGGTTGTGTAAAAAATATTAAGTAAGTATTTTCCGCAGTAGAATTTTGTACTTAACACGATGGAATGGTTGGTTTTGCCATATTCAAATTAGTTTTTTTGTGTGAAATTTTTGTGGAGAAAAGCACATGTGGGGCGAGGTACCCAACAAACAGCAGATTATGTCGAAAAGGGTAACAAGCGAATTGTTTGTGGCGGCCTTCGACGAGGCCGCCCGAAGAAGGTATAAACTCCTTATAAAACCTCGGACAGCAGCAACGAAGGTGACATATTAATTTTTCCAATTTTTTCAATTTTCTTTTTTGGTTTTTTCTTTTGAGTGCCATTAAATGTCAGAGAAGACATTTAACTTTGTTTTTTATTTTTATATATCATCTTGGACCTAATGAGGAACTTATGCATTGATATGTATGTGTATTAAAACTTTGTGTACCGCCTAATAACTGCTGAAATGGTTGGTTGCCTCGCCCACGTTTTTACTGTTGAGCAAAAACATAGCGTCTCTGGAAAACGATTGTAGAAACTGTAATGGGCGAGCTACGTCAAAATGCCACGAGGCAATTTTGTAGTCAAAGAATCAAGCTTTCTAACGACACCATACAATTTTTGATATCTTTTCGAACAAGTGCTCTGCACGCCAAAATGCGTCTTGGCTGCCTCGCCCCGTTCTACTCAACGCTACCATGTAGTTTACCTTAATATGCTTGTCCGTCAGTCGTTCATCTTTCATTCTCTCAACATGCCTAAACCATCTCAACAAATATCTGTCATTCTTAATTTTTAAAATAACATTACTTGAAAATGGTGTTCAATATAAATTCAGATACAAGTGAAAAAAAAAAAAAATTAGTTGGTCGCAGTGAGGCGGTACTTGACATAAAATAAAATCTTATAATGAGCTCCATCGTGGATATATAATGGTATACGAACTGCAGCTAACAATAAGCTGAATTTGCAATGTTGAAAGGGTGCTTGATAAGAGAGAAGGAAAATGAAAAAGTGAAAAAAAAGTGTAGGCAGAATACACTACAGTATCACGGAACTTCTTATCGGCAATGTCATACAGATAATCTCGACTTTGTTCCTCTGATCTTTGAAGCACAAAAGTTCAACGGGCTGAAAATCGCGTCATTATTGTGCCACGAGAACGATATTACTTGAGATTCATAGAAATCCTCGTTATTTGAATTTCCCTGGATTCACTTCAGTTCATCCTCAAAGGATTCAACAACTGAATTTCGTGCATTCTCTATTAAAATGTTGTATTAATTATGATAATTAATAAAGGGGCCGTCCAAAAAATAGGTCACAGTGCCAGGGGGAGGGAACAGAAATTTTATATTAGACACTTTCCCCTATTCCTCTCTTTATCCTTTTTTTAAAGAATGCCTCTTTTTTCCTTGTTTTCAAGAAACTTCCCCTTTTTATAAACTTATAAATCTTGTTTTTTTGGTAGAAAATTAATTTTTTTGACTAAAAATTTAACTAATCCATTTTTGGCTTAAAACTGACCGTTTTTAGTTAAAAGTTCAACTAATTGGTTGGAAGTGGAACTAGTGTATTAAACATTTATTTTATTGGTTGAAGATTTGATTTTTTCTTTGATTTTTTTTTTCGAAAAATAATTTTTTGAACCTAAAATTTAACTATTCCATTTTTGGTTAAAAATTGATTACTTTTAGTTGGAAATTCAACTATTTGGTTGAAACTTAACTTTTTTGTTGAAAATTCCTATTTTTTGTAGAAATTTCTTTTGGTAGCATATTTCCCTTCTTTGCTTTAAAATTATTCTGTCTTGGTTGCGGGTGCATTTTGTTAAAAATTATTTTTTTTTTGAAAATAATTTTTTGTACTTAAAATTTAACTATTCTTTTTTCAGTTGAAGATCGATCAATAAATATATTTTTATAAATATGTATTTTTTTTTGTGTGGAGAAGTAATCTTTTTGGTTGAAAATTCATCTTTCTGGTTGTGAATTTAATTATTTCAGTTAAGGATTCCTCATTTTAGTTGCACATTCATCTTTTTGTGTTGAAAAAATTCAACAATTAAAATTTTCATTGAGAATTTATCCTTTTTGTTTAAAAATTCAACTACTTGGTTGAAAGTTATTAAACATTAACACTAAACATTCATTTTATTGATTGAGGATTCAACTATTTTGTTGAAAATTTATGTATTTCGTCGTAAATTCAACTTTTTTGGTAAAAAATTAATCTTTTTTGTTTTAGGATTCAACTATTTTCTTGAAAATTCATCTTATTTGGTTGAATTCAACAATTTTTTTATTTAAAATTAAAATCTTTTTTAGTTGAAATATCAATCAATTTTCTTTTTTTCGTTTGGAAATTTACCTATTTTGATAGAAAATTCAAGTATGTGGTTTATAAATTCATTTTCTTGTAGTACAAATTTAATATTTTTTGGTTAAAAATTGGCAGAAAATTTGCGTTTCTGGTTTTTGAATTCAATTGACATATTTTATTTTTTGAAATATCAAGTACTACATTTTTCGTTGAGAATTAATCTTTTTTGACTAAAAATTCTCCTACTTAATTGAAAGTTAAACTCATTTGTTAAAACTTAATTTTTTAAACTAAAAATTGAACTATTCAGTTTTTGGGTAAATATTTATAATTTTTACATGAAAATTCATGTATTTTGTTTGAAATTTGTCTTTTTAGTAGAAAATTAAGTCTTCGTTGTTGAAATTTTAACATTTTCATTTACAAATTTATGTAATTTTTTGAAAATTAGTCTGTTTGGTCGAAAATGAATTCTTTTTTTTTAATTAATTTTTTTAATTGAAAATTAAATTATTCCATTTAGTTGAAAATTCATTTTTCCAGGGTTAAAGTCAACTGTTTTCTGAAAATTCGACATCTTTCCTTGAAAACTCAACTTTTTTTAAAAGTTGACCTAGAACCGAACTTTTGAGAATGGCCTCTAGAGATCGTTAAAAATTCATCTCTTTTGGTAGAAATTTTTTTTTTCGAAAATTAAAGAATAAATAAAAGAATAAGGAATTAGTTTATTTTTACTTCAACTTACCAATAATTGAGATAAACTGGAAATCTGGTAATATATCTGCAACATGAAAGTATTGAAAAAATTAAATTACAAACATATCTTTTAAGTAAACAAAAATATAACCAAAAAGATAAATTTTCAAACAGATAGTTTAATTTTCAACCAAAGGGATGAATTTTCAACGAAAATGATGAAATATTCAACTGAATCAGTTGAATTTTAAGTTCAAAAAATTAGTTTTCAACAAAAAAAGGAATTTTTAGCAAAATAGCTTCATTTTCAACCAAAAAGATGAATTTTCAACTAAAATAACGAATCCCTAACTGCAATATTTGAATGTAAAAAAAAAACAATTATCAACCAAGAAGATTAATTATTTTCGACCTAAAAAGATGAATTTTCAATTAAAATGAGGAATCCTTAACTGAAATAAATAAATTCTCAACCAGAAAGATGAATTTTCAACCAAAAAGATTACTTCTCGACCAAAAAAGACGAATTTCCAATGAAATACATAAATTTTCAAGTAAAAATTATACATTTTTAACCAAAAGTGAATACTTAAATTTTCAGTTGAAAAAATCAATTTCCAATCAAAAAGCTGAATGTTCAACTTGAATTACGAATCCTTAACTAAAATAGAATCAATTTTCAACTACAACAAAAAAAACAAATTTTCAACCAAAAATATTAATTTTCGACCAAATACATGAATTTTCAAACAAGTACATGATTTTGAAGTAAAAAAAGATAAATTTTCAACCAAAAAGATGAATTTTCAGCTAAAATGACGATATATTCTAATAGATTAATTAAGCTTAAAATTTAAAAACAATTAGGTTTAAACAAAAAAAAAACACATTTTCAATAAAATAGTTAAATTTTTAACCAAATAAAGAATCTTCAACCAAAAAAATGCATTTTGAACAAAAGTGTTGAACTTTTAACCAAGTAGTTTAATTTTCAACCAAACAGATGAATTTTCAACTAAAATTATAAATCTTCTACTGGCATAGTAAATTTTAAACCAAAAAGATGAATTTTCAACCAACCAGAGTAATTTTTGACCAAAAAAGACCATTTTTCAACAAAATACGTGAATTTCCAATTGAAAAAGATAAATTTTCAAAAAAAAATTGAACATATTCTTTAGATTAAAATAATCAATTTTAACCCAAGGTGATGGAATTTCAACTAAAATTATGGAATATTCAATTGGAATAATTACATTTTCAGTTGAAAAAAAGCAAATTTTAACCAAAGAAAAACGAATTTTCAAAAAAAAAAATAGTTGCACTTTTAGACAAAGTAATGAATTTTTTAACTAAAAAAGATATATTTTCAACCAAAAATTAAATAAATAAATTTTCAATTTTAACTAAAATGATGGAATATTCAACTAGATTAGTTAAATTTAAAGTTAAGGAAATCAATTTCAAACACAAAAAAACGCATTTTCAACGATATAGTTAACTTTTCAACAAAAGAGACAAATTTTCAATTAAAATTATAAACCTTCTACTGGAATAGTAAAGTTTAAACAAAAAAGATGAATTTTCAACGCAGAAGAATAATTTTCGACCAAAAAAGACAAATTTTCAACAAAAAATTGAATAATTAAATTTTTAGTCTAAAAAATCTATTTTCAATCAAAGACATAAATTTTCAACTAAAATGATGGAATATCCAACTAGATTAGTTGAATTTAAATTTAAGTAAATTAATTTTAAACACAAGAAAACGCATTTTCAACGAAATAGTTAAATTTTCAATCACAAAGATTAATTTGAATTTTAAACCAAAAATTGAAAAAAAATTTCAGTTTGAAAAATCAATTTTTACCCAAAGTGTTGAATTTTCAACTAAAATTATAAATCTTCGACTGGAATAGTGAATTTTAAACCAAAAAGATGAATTTCCAACCAAGAGGATTAATTTTCGACCAAAAAATACAAATTTTCAACAAAATACATGAATTTTCAAGTAAAGAAGATAAATTTTGAAACAAAAATGGAACACATTTTTCAGATTAAAAAAAAATTAATTTTAACCCAAGTTGATGGATTTTCAACTAAAATCATGGAATATTAAATTAGAGTATTTACATTTTTTGAAAAAAATGTAACATAAGAAAACAACTATTTTCAAAGAAATAGTTACTTGATTAGTGGAGTTTCAATATGGCGCCGGTGTGAGCAACACGTGTCTCTCGCGCCGCGTATGAATTTCTTGATTTTGGCTAGTTTCTCAAATGCTAGATATTTTGTTTGGTTTTTATCGCGTTGGTTTTGTGCTGTGTTACCTGCTGGGATACGTTTTTGCTCCTGATTTTGTGTTTTTCTGTCAAAATTCTGACCGGTTTTGTGTCTTTCTGAGGAACTTGTGGTCTAGAACAGACATCTTGATCAATTTCGCATTGCCTTCTCAAGTAGTGTGCGTGATTTAACCAGGCTTGGTGCGCTGTGTGTGTGGTGACAGCTGTTATCGATCGCTCTTATCTACCGCTTTCAAAGTAGCTACTATTTACAAAAATGAGTGGCGATGCAAATGTACTAAAGTTATTAAACTCCATCAAAGCCGACACAGAGGAAACCAAAAAGGACGTCAAACTGCTTAAAACAGACACAGCTCAATTAAAGTCCGACTTTGATGCTCTTAAAATTGAATTCAGCACAACTAAAGCACAATATAAAAAGCTGAAAGAGAGTCATCAGGCATTAGAAGAAAAATGTAGTTCACTCAAGAGAGAGGTTGGCTTTCTTCAGCGACAAGCTCGCTCCTGCAATGTCCTGATTCACAACCTATCGGACGACGAAGAGTCTAACAGGGACCTCTTCTCATTTGTACTCAATATTCTCACTAGCGCTGGTCTCTCACTTAATGAAACGAATATTGATACCATTTATCGACTGGGGAGGACACAAGGCAATAGGCCCGTTCTTGTGCGTTTCAATTCTGGCAGATGGAAGCAGGAGGTTCTCAACAAACGCGCAGCTTTCAAAGAGTTGAACCTTTCTGTCACACTTGACAGATCACCAGAGGAAAGACAAGAAAGGAAAGCCCTATATCACACTGCCACCAAGCTAAAAAATGCGGGTTTTAACGTGTTCGTTAAGGGTAGCGGTATTACGCTGGAGGACCGTCAGCTCTCTCCCGTGGAGGTCGAAACCCTTCTAAAAGAAAAGGGATATGAACAACTTTCGATTGAAACTCAATCCTCGTCAAGAAGCAAATCCAAAACACGACAAAAACGTCCAACGGAAGGATCGAATAGCTCGCTGGACTCCTTTATAGGAAAAATTGTCTCAAAGCCAGAGAAGCCTCAGTCTAAGAGTCACAAACCTACTAAGCCTGGTAAGGCTTAGCAACTTGCAGCAGAGAATGAAGTCGTTAACCAGGATGTATTATGTCAATCTCCTAAGGGCATCAATCTTCGTATCTTATTCTGGAATGTTCACGGCCTTTCCAACTTTTCTGACATTGCAAACTACGTACTCAGCTCGGACATCATTTGCCTGTGCGAGACATGGGTAACTTCACCGAATTTAAAATCTCCTGATTGGATCCCTGATCACATCGCTATTGTAAGTAATGCACAGCGTTCTGCTAGAGTTGGTCGCCCTAGTGGGGGTTTAGCAATTTTTATAAACAAATCTGTATTCAACTTTGAAATTTTATTAATTTCCTCTACATGTATTTTCGTTAAATGTTGGCGGAGGGAATTTAAATTTATTGTGGGTAATGTATACTTTAAACCATCTTTGGATGTTAGGCTGTTCGAGCAGAATTTTGAGGAGGCCCTTTCCGAGGTTACATCGGGATGTCCAGATTTACCAATGTTTTTAGGAGGTGATTTTAATGCACGTGTCGGCAACCTGAATGACCTGGAAGGGTTACTCCTCCCCGAAAATTCTGCAGCATTGTATAAGCGACGATCATTGGACTCTGAGGTCAACTCAAGGGGGGAGGTTCTTGTTAAAATTCTCGAGAGCGGTGAATTGATGATCTTGAATGGGAGATTTCCTAAAGATTTTCCAGGGCATTATACTTTTCTTGGATTTCAGGGTATGAGTGTTAACGATCTTGTTGCATGTAACATTGGCTCTATAGACTTGATTTCTAATTTTGAAGTACTTCAATTACCTACGGCATCCGACCATCTACCGGTTCGCGTTGATATTTCGTATTTCATACAGATGGACACAAGTGTAAATAGAGACTCATTTTTATATAATAAAATAATTTGGAATGCAAACCGTAAATTTGACTATATGCACGAAATGTCTATTTCTAAGAACTCTGTGTACTCCAATGGCGAAATAAATGCCCTAAATAATAATTTAATTGCCACAATCTCAACTGTCGCCGATAAGTTAGATTTACGTGCAAAGCCTAAATGGCGTACTCCAGTGAAAAAACCTTGGGATGATAAGGAATGTAGAGTCATGCGCCGTAAGCTTAGACAATCTTTAAATGTGTTTAAAAGGTCGGGTTTCGCCGATTCGGAGGGGGTAAAATACCTGGAAATCAAAAGATCTTTTCTGGAGTTACGCAGGTCCAAGAAGGGGCAATACGAATCCTCACTGCTGAATTCACTGGCGGCTTGTAATAATCCTAAGGATTTTTGGACAGCGGTCAATAGATTTAGACTGCGGTCTCCTTCGACTAACAATGTAAGCATGCATGTATGGCAAGACTTTCTTTTCTCTCTCTATCCGATTGAGGCTCACCTTTGCATACAGTGGATTGTAAACGAACACCCTTTATTGGACTGTAATATCTCGATTGATGAAATTAAAGCCTCTTTATTGAAATGCAAATGTAATAAAGCGCCAGGCGAGGATGGGATTCCCAATGAATTTTTTAAAAACCTGCCGGAAAATTGGGTACAGTACTTAGGGCGCCTCTTCGACGAGATCTGGGCTGAGGAAAGAGTCCCATCTAGCTGGGCTAAAATGCATGCATTTATGTTGCATAAAAAGGGCGATAAATCTGATCCTTATAATTACCGGGGAATTGCCCTTGTAAATAGTATTGCTAAGATCTTCTCTCAGATTCTGTTGACAAGGCTGACTGCGTGGGTTAACGAGGTAAACATTCTTCCAGAAAATCAGGCCGGTTTCAGGCCTGGAAGAAGTTGTATAGACCACATTTTCACCCTAAATTCTTTAATTCAGATTCATTTGTCTACACCAAAGCGACGAATCTTTGCTTTTTATATAGATTTCAAAAAGGCTTTTGATTCAGTCAACCACTGTCATCTATGGCGTAAACTTCTAAGGATAGGCATCTCCACTAAACTTATACGAATTATAAAAAATCTTTATGATAACGCTAACATGTCCATTCGTACTTGCGAGGGTTTGACTTCGTTCGTCAAGGTAACGTGTGGGGTGCTTCAAGGAGAGATCCTTAGTCCTCTCCTTTTTGCGCTTTTCATATATGATCTAGAAGAGTACTTAAGAAATCACGGTATGCATGGAATTTCAATAGATCACTTATGTGACGTTATCCTGCTTGCTTATGCTGATGATATAGTCGTGTTCGCTTACTCTCAGGCTGACTTACAAGCAAAAATTAACCTTATCGCGCAATACTGTATGAGCAATTTCTTAACGGTCAATGAAGCAAAATCAAAAGTTATGGTATACCACAAAGGTCGGCCATGTGAATACAAATTCTTCTACGCACAGACTCAGTTGGAAGTAGTGAGCGAATTCGTCTATCTCGGTGTGAACACATCAGATTCGGGTCTTTTTTATAAAGAGTTCATAAAAAGAATGTCTGCTGCGAATATTGCTATGGGTGCTGTTTCAAGAATTTTATTTGCATCTAAATCTAATGCCTGGCAAACTAAGACTACCCTTTTTCGTAGCCTCACGCTTAGTATTCTTTTTTACGCAATAGAAGTCTGGGGATTAAGGTACTTTGATTCAGTCGAGAAATTACAGTCCTCTTTCTTTAAGAAAATACTAGGCTTGCCATCATACACGCCGAATTTTGCCCTCCGCTTGGAGACAGGTAGATTACAGTTAGCTTTCGATATCTTTAAGTCAGCGTTAAGATGGTTGTCGAGGTTGCTGGGTATGCCTGATGATAGGTATCCTAAAAGATGTTTTCTTAAATTGAAGGCAATGTCCTTAAAACCTGATGGCAATCCAAAGTATAACTGGGTTCTCCAGCTCAAAAATATGTTCACTCTAAGTAATTCGGAGCAAATGTGGCTTGACTTGGACTCTGTGTCTCTCGATGAAAACATGGATGTTTTTCTAAATAACTTTTCTGACTATCTCTGGCGTTCTGACTATGAAAGATCCCTCCATTCAAGTAGTCTCCAAGTCTTCCCACATCTTAAACTCTATCCGGACTTTCAATCATACCTGCATCTTAGATTACCTTTTTATATAACTTCTATTATTGCTCAACTCAGGCTTCTAGGCTCTATCAGAGGTTATATACGTTTTGGAGAATATAAATTTACTTATGATCCTGCTAGACTCTGCCCCATATGTAACCTTTCTGTAACAGAGGATCTTTATCATTTACTAGCTGCTTGTCCTGCCTACTCAGACTCAAGAATATCAATCTTAGGTCAGCCAGCAACCACGACAGTCAATAGTCAGTATTGGTTGAGTCTTTTAAACTCTAATTGTCCACGCGAGCTGCGCAAAATTGCATTGTACGTCCGTCAAATTCTGCAAATTAGAACATTCATTCTGGAGACGTGATTGTTTTGATACTCTCAAACAAATTTCTCCTTTATACCATTTTTGTAATATACTTCATTCTATTCTGCTGTTCAATCTGGCCGCATATGTTTACTTTTTGTTTATATTTGTATCCTATATTGTTACTCATTTGTATCGACCTTAGGTCGAAAAACAAATTATTGAATAATAATAATAATACTTGATTAGTGGAATTTTGAACCAAAAAGGTGAATTTTTAACAAAAGAGTTCAACTTTCAACCAGGTAGTTTGCTTTTCAACCGAAAAGATCATTTTTCGACTAAAATGATGAATCTTCAATTGGGATGGTTTAATTTTAAAACAATAGGATTAATTTCTACCAAAAAAGATGAATTATCAACTAAAAAATATAAATTTTCAACCGAAAAGATAATTTTTCAACTAAAATGATGAGTCTTCAACTATAATAGTTGAATTTTTAGCCAAACAGATAAATTTTCAACCATAAAGATTAATTTCTACAAAGAAAAACTTTTTAACTAAAATAATGATTCTTTAACTGTAAAAGTTGAATTTTCAACAAAAAAGATAAATTTTCAACCAAGAAGATTAATTCCTACCAAAAAAAAAAAACGAATTTTCAACAAAATATATGAATGTTCAACAAAATACCTGAATTTTCAACTAAAAAATCTTAATTTCCAACCGAAAGATCACTTTTCAACTAAAATGATGAATATTCAACTGGAATAGTTGAATTTTCAACCAAAAAGATGAATTTTCAACCAAGAAGATTAATTTCTACCTAAATAGACGAATTTTGAACAAAATGCATGAATTTTTAATTAAAAAAGATCAATTTTCAACCGAAAAGATCACTGTTCAACTAAAACGATGAATCTTCCACTATAATAGTTGAATTTTAAACCAAAAAGATAAATTTTCAACCAAGACGATTAATTTCTAAAAAAACAAAAAACTAATTTTCAACAAAATATATGAATTTTCAACTAAAAAATATTAATTTTCAACCGAAAAAATCATTTTTCAACTAAAATGACAAATCTTCAACTATAATAATTGAATTTTTAACCAAAAAGATACATTTTCATCCAAGAAGATTAATTTTTACCAAAAAGACGAATTTTCAACAAAATACATGAATTTTCAACTAAAAAATATTAATTTTCAACCGAAAAGATCACTTTCAACTAAAAAGATGAATCTCCCTCTATAATAGTTACATTTTAAACCAAAAAGATAAATTTTCATCCAAGAAGATTGATTTTTACCAAAAAGACAAATTTTCAACAAAATACATGAATTTTCTTTCAACTAAAAAATATTAATTTTCAACCGAAAAAATCATTTTTCAACTAAAATAATGAATCTTCAACTATAATACTTGAATTTTCAACCAAACAGATGAATTTTCAACCAATAAGATTATTTTCTACCAAAAAATACGAATTTACGACAAAATACATTAATTTTCAACTAAAAATATGAAGTTTTAACCAAAAATTGAATAGTTAAATTTTCAGTTTAAAAAATAAATTTTAAACCAGAGATAAATTTCAACTAAGATGATGGAATATTCAACTAGATTAGTTAAATTTAAAGTTGAGCAAATTAATTTTAAACATAAAAAACGCATTTTCAACAAAGAAGTTAAATTTTAAACCAAATAGATGAATTTTCAACCAAGGAGATAAATTTCTACCAAAATCGACGAATTTTCAACAAAATGCATGAATTTTTAACCAAGAAAGATGAATTGTCAACCAAAAATTGAATAGTTAAATTTTCAGTTTGAAAAATCAATTTTCAATCAAAGAGATGAATTTTCAACGAAAATGATGAAATACCCATCTAGATTAGTTAAATTTAAAGTTAAACAAATTAATTTTAAACGCAAAAAACACAAATTTTTCAGTTTTTCAAATTCTTCAGCTTACAAAATAAATTTTTACTCAAAGTGATGAATTTTCAACTAAAATTATGAATCTTCAACTGGAATAGTTTATTTTTGATAAAAAAAAATAATTTTCAACCAAGAAAAAAAAGAATTTTCAATAAAATAGTTACATTTTTAGCCAAAGAAAAAGGTGCATTATAAATCACAGAGATATTTTTTCGAGATTAAAAAAGAAGTTGTTTTTGGTGAAAATAATTTTTTGTACTTAAAATTTAACTATTCTACTTTTAGTTAAAAATCGATCATTCTTACATGAAAATTCAACAATTAAAATTTTCATTGAGAATTCATCCTTTTTGTTTAAAATTGTTTTTAATTTTACTTTTATTTTTTACTTTTAACAAAATAGTTAAATTTTTAGCCAAAGAAAAAGGTGCATTAGAAATCTCAGAGATATTTTTTCGAGATTAAAAAACAAGTTGTTTTTTCGTTGAAAATAAATTTTTGTACTTAAAATTTAACTATTCTATTTTTAGTTGAAAATCGATCGTTCTTACATGAAAATTAAACAATTAATATTATCATTGAGAATCCATCCTTTTTGTTTAAATTTTTGTTTAAATTTTACTTTTAATTTTATTTTTTACTTTTAACAAAATACTAAAATTTTTAGCGAAAGAAAAAAGTGCATTATAAATCTCAGAGATATTTTTTCGAGATTAAAAAAGTTTTTTTTTTGAAAATAATTGTTTGTACTTAAAATTTAACTTAAATTTTAATTTTAAAATTTAAGAAATTCTGGTTAATTCAACCATAATTCTGGTTAGTCTAACCAGAAAAAATAGTAAGGGCATATTTAACCAGAATTATGGTTGATTTAACCAGACATTTTTTTGAGTGTATTTTATTTTTAATTGAAAATTGATCGTTCTTACATGAAAATTCAAGAATTAAAATTTTCTTTGAGAATTCATCCTTTTTGTTTAAAATTTTTGTTAATTTTACTTTTAATTTTACTTTTATTTTTTACTTTTAACAAAATATTTAAATCTTTAGCCAAAGAAAAAGGTGACTTATAAATCTCAGAGATATGTTTTCGAGATTAAAAAAGAAGTTGTTTTTTTTGTTGAAAATAATTTTTGTACTTAAAATTTAACTATTCTATTTTGAGTTGATAATCGATCGTTCTTACATGAAAATTCAACAATTGAAATTTTCATTGAGAATTCATCCTCTTTGTTTAAAAAATTTTTTAATTTTACTTTTAATTTTACTTTTATTTTTTATTTTTAACAAAATAGTCAAATTGTTAGCCAAAGAAAACGGTGCATTATAAATCTCAGATATACTTTTTCGAGATTAAAAAAGAAGATTAATTTGCGTGTATCATATTCTTGTCACGTCTGTTCTCTCCCTTCGCGTAGGTGGAAAATTTTTCTCCATCAGAACTTTTTCTCACCTCCAGCTCTTCTTTTTTCTTCTTTACTGCCATAACAATTCAGTACATTCTCCTGGGGTGAAAAGAAGAAGAAAGCATAGAGAAAACATGAAGTGAGGCATAAAACTGCGTAATGCGTTGGTCCCAAAAGATATAAAGTAGACGGTACTTGTAATGAAATATTGCCACATAAATTAATTTTGTAGAATCATGAGGGATACGAGAAAGAATAAAGTCACTGTACGTAAAAAAAGGGAATATAAAAAAAAAACGTAAAATAAAATTTACATGCACTAATGAGTTTCACTAAATAAATAATGCACAAATACTCCTTATTCAGAGTTTCTACTTAAACCCTGAAAAAAAATTCCAGGTAAAAAAATATAAAATATGTATAAAAATGTTTTTTTCTTGACTGAAAAATCTTTCCTGGTTGAAAATTCATCTCTTTTGGTTTAAATTATATATTTTTTTTGGTCAAAACTATAACTGTTTGGTTAACATTTTTTTAAAAAATCTGTTTTGTTTTGAGGATTCAACTATTTTTTTGAAAATTCATCTTACTTGGTTGAATTCATTTTCTTTTGGTACAAATTTCATCTGAAAATTCGTCTTTTTGGTTGGAAAATTGATAAATAAATATTAATGACAATAAATTAAACTTTTAGAAAAAATGAAAAAATTTTCAAATTCAATAATATATTTATAAATTGTCAACATTTTTTTAATTTATATTCAGGATTTTACTATTGGTTAAAAGTTCATTTTTCTGTTGTTGAAATTTAATTTTCTGTTGGTTTACAATAAATTTTTTCAACTAAAAATTCAACTATTCCAGTTGAAGATTCATCATTTCAGTTCAACATTCATCTCGTTGGTTGAAAATGATGAAAATTCATTTTTTTTTTGGTTTAAAATTCATTTTTTAAACTGACAATATAACGTTTCCATTTTTTGTAAAAAAAAGATCTCTCGTAGCTGAAAATTAGTTTTTTGTTATTTTCTTGGTCGAAATTTCCTCTTTTTTAGTTAAAAATACAATGGTTTGGTTGAAAATGAACTTTTACGTTTTTTTCGCTTAAAAGTTCAAAAATTTGGATGAACTTTTTTTCCATGACTGAAGAATTTTCAATTGTTGAAAATTCTTCTTTTTGGTTGGGAAATTAATAAATAAATATTAATAATAATGATGATAATAAATTGAACATTGAAAAAACGACATTTTTTTTAGTTAAATAATATTTATAAATTATCAATGCGTAGTTGAACAACTTCATTAAAAATTCAGTTTTTGGTTGGAAATTAACTTTTTTGTTCTTAAAAATTCGTTTTTGTTTATTTGAAAATTAATTTCAACTTTTTTGTAGAAAATTTGTCTTTTTGGCTTGAAAATTCAACAATTATGTTGAAAATTCGTCTTTTTTAGTTCAAAATCAGTTTTTTCAACTACAGTTTTTCCACAAAAAAGCCGTGAAAAATAATTTAAATGCACTAATGAGTTTCACAAAATAAATAATGCACAAATACTCCTTATCCAGAGTTTCTATTTAAACCCTGGAAAAAATTCCAGGTAAAAAAAATATAAAATATGTATAAAATTTTCTTTTCTTGACTGAAAAATCTTTCCTGGTTGAAAATTCATCTCTTTTGGTTTGAATAAAATTTTTTTTTTTGCCAAAACTATAACTGCTTGGTTAAAAATTAATCTTTTTTTTTTGAGGAGTCAACTTTTTACATTCTCATTCTAATGAGAAGGTATTGGTTTTATGTAAAATTTGACATAGTCGGTTTTCATCAAATGTCCACGTTTTGAGACCTCCTGAGTCAGAAAAAACGATTTTTACGAAGGTGTCTGTCTGTCTGTAGTCTGTCTGTCTGTCTGTCTGTCTGTCTGTAGCCACGATAACTTTCGAAAAAATGATCAGATTTGATTGAGCTTTGGCACACTTTTTTATGGCCGAAAAATAGAGAACGAGTTCGTTAACCAGCTATTTTGGATGAAAATCCAAAAAGTGAGCACATTTTGAAAATTTTTGATACCACTTTTTTGGAAGATTTGAAAATTCTATGTACGGTTATTAGTAGTACGCAAAATGACGAACAAAATATTCTTATGACTTTTCGTGATAAAAAAAAAATTACTGGAGTTATAGCATTTTCAAAATTCCAAAAAACAAACGAAAATGAACATTTTAAGCCGAAAAACGCACGATATGAAAAAAAGTCAAGAGGAGAAAAACGTTGATTCCTGAACACCCTATAATATTTTCATGACAACTTTTTGAATTTTTCGAAAAATAAAAAATTCAAATTTTGATCGCACAAAAAATTAATGAAAAATCAAAAAAGCCATTTTGCTGTAAAACTATGCAAGATACCAGAAAAGATCATCTCACCAAAATTGTGCACCTAAAAAAGATCTACAAATTTCTTATCATTCACTTTTTGATATGACGCGTAGTTTTTGTTTTATTCATAAAAAACAGAATTGAAAATAGAAAAATCAAATTTTCAGACGAATATTACCAGCTACGAAAAAATGACCCAAACAAAATTTTTTCATCCATGGAAGAGGTACAAATTTATTGTGACTCATGTTTCGATAGGATGCGTGGTTTTTGTTTTATTCGTGAAAATAACATTGACAGTAAAAAAAATCAAAGTTTTGAAAAAACAATGCAAGGTACAAAAACATATAAATGAACAAAAATTGTGCATTCAAAAAGGACTTACACACCCGTAATCAATTTTTGTGGTAAGAATATATTCAAAATGAAAAAATTAACTTTTTTGATAAACGGCACAAGCTAAAATAAAATGTTAACTAATAAAATTTGTCGCCTGAATTATATCATTACTTTTCATTTGAAATCAAATACAAATTTAGTAATTTGTATATGAAGAACATATAACACGAAGCACAAAGTGCGCGCTCAGTGTATTTACCAAATCGCACGCCGTAAGTGCGCTCCAACTTTTTTGTTTCTATCATACGGTTCAAATGATTTTCAAATCAAATATCGAGCGCGAAGCGCGAATGTCTGGATGAGAATGTGTTCCTTAAGGTCGATAGAACCTTGAGTAAATAAAGTTCCTTTTCAGTCTAAAATAAAAGCAAATTTAAGAATCACTTAATATGTAGAGGTTTTGATAATTTTATAATATTTGCAAACAAACTTTTTCTTTTCATCGAAGTCGAACACGAAGTTCAAAAATCTAGAGGAGCCTAGCGTAAAGCGCGATGCAAATACGCCCGAGCGCGTAGCGCGAGGTGAATACATAATCGAGCGCGAAGCGCGAGATAAATATATGATCGAGCGCGAAGCGCGAGATCCAACAGTCGCGCGCCCTAGGCGCGCTCAAACTTGCGAGCGAAGCGAGCCGCGCGCGAAGCGCGCCATGAGAATGTGCCCGCGAAGCGGGCAGATTTTTTTTTTTGAAAATTCATCTTTCTTGGTTGAATTCAACAATTTTTTATTTAAAATAAAAATCTTTTTTAGTTGAAACATCAATCAATTTCCTTTTTTTTTGGTTGGAAATTTAACTATTTTGATAGAAAATTCTAGTATGTGGTTTATAAATTTATTTTCTTTTGGTACAAATTTCAACTTTTTCTGGCTGAAAATTAATCTTCTTTGATTGAGGATTTTAATATTTTGTTTAAAAATTTGTCTCTTTTGTTAAAAATATATTTTGTTGTTGTTGAAATTTAATTCTCTGTTGGTTTAAAATAAATTTTTTCAACTGAGGATATAACTTTCCCATTTTTGGTTGAAAAAAGATCTTTTGTAGCTGAAATTTCGTTTTTGTTTCATGGTACTTTCTTAGTCGAAATTTGCCCTTTTTTAGTTAAAGATACAATGATTTGGTTGAAAATTAACTTTTACGTTTTTTTTTCGCTTAAAAGTTCAACAATTTGGATGAACTTTTTTCCGTGACTGAAGAATCTTTAATTGTTGGAAATTAGTTTTTTTGGTTGGAAAATTTATAAATAAATATTAATAATGATAATAATAAATTGAACTTAAAAAAAAAGAACTTTTTTTCAGTTAAATAATATTTATAAATTATCAATAAGTAGTTGAACTACTTAATTAAAAATTCAGTTTTAGGGTTGAAAATTAACTTTTTTGTTCTTAAAAATTTGTTTTTGTTTAGTTGCAAATTAATTTCAACTTTTTTGTAGAAAATTCGTCTTTTTGGCTTGAAAATGTAACTATTTTGTTGAAAATTCGTCTTTTTTAGTTGAAAATCAGTTTTTTAACTACAGTTTTTCCTTACAGTTTGAGGATTCAACTTTTTTTTTTGAAAATTCATCTTACTTGGTTGAATTCAACAATTTTTTAAATAAAATTAAAATCTTTTTTAGTTGAAATATCAATCAATCAATATCCTTTTTTTGGTTGGAAATTTAACTATTTTGATAGAAAATTCAAGTAAGTGGTTTATAAAGTCACCTCTTTTGGTACAAATTTAATATTTTTTTGTTTAAAAGTGAACTGTTTGGTTGAAAATTAATCTTCTTTGATTGAAGATTTAACTATTTTGTTTGAAAATTCGTCTCTTTGGTTGAAAATTAATTTTCCGTTGGTTTCTAATTAATTTTTTCAACTGAAAATTTCACTATTCCAGATGAAGATTCATCATTTCAGTTAAACATTCATCGCTTTGGTTGAAAGTTTAACCATTTTGTTGAAATTTCATTTTTATTTTTTTTTTTCAAATTAATTTCTTTAACTAACAATATAACTTTTCTATTTTTTTTTTAAAAGTGAAAGTATCTGAAAATTCGTTTTTTGGTATTTTCTTGATCGAAATTTTCTCTTTTTTAATTAAAAATTCAATCGTTTGGTTGAAAATAAACTTTTACGTTTTTTTTTAGCTTAAAAGTTCAAAAATTTGGATGAACTTTTTTTCCATGACTAAAGAATCTTCAATTGTTGGAAATTCGTCTTTTTGGTTGGAAAATTACTAAATAAATATCAATAATAATTTTAATCATAATGAATTGAACTTTCAACAAGATCGAAATTTTTTTTAATGTAGTAATATTTATAAATTATCAATAAGTAGTTGAAATACTTCATTAAAAATTCAGTTTATGGGTTGAAAATTAACTTTTTTGTTCTTAAAAATTCGTTTTTGTTTATTTGAAAATTAATTTCAACTTTTTTGTAGAAAATTTGTCTTTTTGGCTTGAAAATTTAACTATTTTGTTGAAAATTCATTTTATTAGTTGAAAATTCAACAATTATGTTAAAAATTCGTCTTTTTTAGTTGAAAATCAGTTTTTTTCAACAACAGTTTTTCAAAAAAAAAACGTGAAAAATAATTTACATGCACTAATGAGTTTCACAAAATAAATAATGCACAGATTCTCCTTATCCAGAGTTTCTACTTAAACCCTGCAAAAAATTCCAGGTAAAAAAATATAAAATACGTACAAAATTATTTTTTTCTTGACTGAAAAAAATTTCCTGGTTGAAAATTTATCTCTTTTGGGTTATAATTATATATTTTTTCGTAAAAATTTAACTGCTTGGTTAAAATTGTTAAAAATAATCTGTTTTGTTTGAGGATTCAACTATTTTTTGGAAAATTCATCTGATTTGGTTGAATTCAACCATTTTTTTATTTAAAATTAAAATCTTTTTTTGTTGAAATATCAATCAATCAATTTCCTTTTTTTCGTTTGGAAATTTAACTATTTTGATAGAAAATTCTAGTATGTGGTTTATAAATTCATTTTCTTTTGATACAAATTTTATCTTTTTTTGGTTGGAAATTAATCTTCTTTGATTGAGGATTTTACTATTTTGTTTAAAAATTCGTATCTTTGGTTAAAAATTAATTTTTTGTTTTGGTTGAAAATTAATTTTTTGTTGGTTTAAAATAAATTTTTTTGACTGAAAATGTAACTATTCCAGTTGAAGATTCATCACTTCAGTTAGACATTCATCTCGTTGGTTGAAAGTTTAACCCATATTGATGATAATTCATTTTTTTTTGGTTTAAAATTAATTTTTTAAACTGAAAATATAACTTTTCCATTTTTGTTTAAAGAAAGATCTTTTGTAGCTGAAAATTCGTTTTTGTTTCTTGGTATTTTCTTTGATCGAAATTTTCTCTTTTTTAATTAAAAATACAATGGTTTGGTTGAAAATGAACTCTTACGTTTTTTTTAGCTTAAAAGTTCAACAATTTGGATGAACTTTTTTTCCATGACTGAATAATCTCTAATCGTTGAATATTCGTCTTTTTAGTTGGAAAATTAATCAATAAATATTAATAATAATTTCAATAATAATAAATTGAACTTTCAACAGGAATTAATTTTTTTTTAATTCAATAATATTTATAAATTATCAATAAGTAGTTGAAATACTTCATTAAAAATTCAGTTTTTGGGTTAAAAATGGACTTTTTTGTTCTTAAAAATTTGTTTTTGTTTAGTTGCAAATTAATTTCAACTTTTTTGTGGAAAATTCGTCTTTTTGGCTTGAAAATTGAACTATTTTGTTGAAAATTCATTGTATTAGTTGAAGATTCATCCTTTTGGATGAAAATTTAACAATTTTGTTGAAAATTCGTCTTTTTTAGTCGAAAATCAGTTTTTTCAACTACATTTAAAAAAAAGCCGTAAAAAATAATTACAAATAATTGAATTTTAAAATAAAAAAGATTAATTTTCAACGGAGCAGTTGAATTTTCAACTCAAAACGATACATTTTGAACCAAAAATGGAATAGTTTAATATTTTTTGAAAAAAATTGATCTTTATTTTTAAAAAACAACTAATTTTCAACAGAATAGTTAAATTTTCAACCAGATTGATGATTTTTCAACTAAAATTATAAATCTTCTACTGGAAGAATTGTATTTTAAACCAAGAAGATAAATTATCGACCAAAAAAGACTAATTTAAAAAAAAATACATGAATTTTCCAGTGAAAAATATAAATTTTCAAAAAAAATTCAACAGTTAGATTTTCAATTTAAAAAATCAATTTTTAATCATTTATTACAATTTTCATCCAAAAAAGATGAATTATCAACTATGAATGTAATACATGATATTTCAACCAAAAAAGATTTTTATTTTAAATCAAAAACAGTTGAATTCAATCAAATGGTGAATTTTCAACATGAGTCGAATTTTCAACTAAGAAAGATTTTTTAGTCAAGATAGAAAAAAATTGCAACAAACTGTTGAATTTACAATTAAAAAAGATCAATTTTCAACCGAAATTATGTAAGTTAAATTTTCAGTTGAAAACATTAATTTTCAAACAAAAAAAACTAATTTTTAACAAAATAGTTGAATCCAGTAATTTTTAAGTTAAAATTCTACTCGAACTGTTTAATGTTCAAGCAAAAAGATGATTTGTCAACGCAGAAGATTATTTTTCTAGAAAAAAGGACACATTTTCAACAAATTTCATGAATTTGCAACTAAAAAAGATCAATTTTCAACCAAATATATAATATTTAAGTTAAAACCATTAATTTTACACGAAAAACAAAATTTCAACAAAAATGACGATTTTTCAACAAAAATAATGAATCTTTAACTAAAATGATGAATCTTTAACTGGAATAGTTGAGTTTTAACCGAAAAAGATGAATTATCAACAACAAAAAAAGAACTTTCAACCAAATAGAATAATTTTCAAAGAATCAAATTGATTTCCTAGTAAAAGAGAAAACTTTTCAACAAAATAAATGAATTTTCAACTAAAAAAGAAAAATTTTCAACCAAATAGTAGAATATTTAACTAAAAAAGATCAATTTTCAACCAAAAAGGGAATAGTTACATTTTCAATTTAAAAAAATAAAGTTGCAACCAAACTGATGAATTTGTTCCTAAGATGATAAATCTTTAACCTAAATAGTTGAATTTTCAACTAAAAACGATCAATTTTCAACAAGAAATGGAACAGTTAAATTTTCAGTTGAAAAAAATTAATTTTAAACCAAACTGATGAATTTCGAACTAAAATGATCAATTCTCAACCAAATATATAATGGTTCAGTTAAAACCATTAATTTTAC
>CAKNYM010050749.1:103610-117567 GCA_932195095.1 Andricus curvator
CTGGTGGAAACGCCAAAAAACCCACAATGGTGAATTTAAATAGCGAACCAAGTCATGGAAATGAAGGTCAAAATAAAAGATGCGATAATTCTTTTGAAACGTTTAGGTCACTTTTTTGGACCCTCCTCAGTAAAAAATCATTCATTAGGTCTGTAAAAATATACAAATAATGTAGAAAATATTTATAAGACATAATAAATAATAATTAATGAAAATTTAAATTTTTAAGTAAAAGAAAGAGAAGGGTTGTCTCATAAAAGGAGGCCCTCCATTTTATTAATAAGGAAAAAAGAAAAAAGCGGGATGTCGGGCTTTCGCCCTTATTTATTTATATTTTTATTTATTTTCTCTTAATATTTATTGATGTTAAATCCTATTTTTTGCTTTCTGTTGAATTTTTATTTCACTTTCTTTTTTCCTTATTGACCTTCCGTTTTCTTCACTGTTCTCAATATTTATTGGTTGTGATATAGATTTAAAATTGAGGGCCTTCTTCTATGAGACAACTCTTCTCTTTCCTTTACTCGAAAATTTAAATTTTCATTCATTACTATTTAGTCTGTTTTATAAACTTTTTCTACATTATTTTTATGTTTTTTAAAGACTAAATAAATGTTTTTTTTACTGATGAGGGTCCAAAACAGGGACCGAAACGTTTCAAAGGAATTATCGCATCTTTTATTTTGACCTTCATTTCCATGACTTGCTTCGCTATTTTTCACATTAATGTGAAAAAGATCAAAGGTACTTGTTGGACTTCAGCATGGCCGCAAAACTTCATTTTTAAAATCTCCTGACTTTTTCCTGCCGATTTACAGGGATCGCAGCGCAACCAAAAATACAAATTTTTAATAAAAAAATTTATTTTCAACCAAATAGTTCAATTATTATCAACTAAAATGATGAATGTTCAAGATCGTGGTCCAAAAATGCATTGGAATTTTTTTCTTCGAATTTTTACGCATATCGCCCGGAAATTTGTTCGAATCCACACATAAATGAATCCATTTTTTTTAGAAAAAAATGATATTTAGAGGTGGCGCAAGCCCCATTAGGTTTATCACGTATTTCCCATAAGAAAAAAAGACGGTTTTGTAAATTTTATTCAGAATCGTCAATAATAGGTGAATCGAGTTGAAACTCAACATTTCTTTTCACTATTAGCCATAGAATACGAATGAAAAATAACTTTTAAATATTACATTAATAAGTCTGTTTTATAGATCCCCTAAAAACCCCATAAGTGAAAAATTGGGTTTTGCGAGTTTTTGGCGCTAATTATAATTTTTTTGCGGTTTTTTTATCACGAATTATTTCTAATACATAAAATACTACTTTCTTCTGATAATTAAATGTTTACATAAATTGTTTGAACAATTTATTATTGTTTATAGCAATTTTCTCTTACAATTGAGTTAGAAAGTCGCGGATTTTTCAAAAAATTTCTACTTTTTGTCCAATTTTCGAATAGAGTGCTGTAATAGTTAATTATTGTTAACAAACATAATTGTTTCAACAATTTATTATTATCTTTAATAATACTCTCTTTGAATAATGCTAGAAATTGCAGTTTTCCGAAATTTTCAATTTTTTGTCCACTTTTCACTGAGATTAAAAATTTAAGTTCAATTTTGCGAAAATAATTGTTCACACAAATTATTATTGTTTATAACTATCTTCTCCCATAGTAAAGCTAAATAGCTGCGGTTTCTTCTGAAATGTTCAACTTTTTGTCCACTTAATAATAAATTTTTTTAACAACTACGTTTGTTAACTTGCATTATTTATTACTTCACTAAGCAAGAAGCGGGTAAAAAGAGAAAAATTTCAGAAGAACCCGCAACTACCTAGCATTAATAGAGAAAAAGATAGTTATAAACAATAATAATTTGTTTAAATAATAATTTTTGTTAAATTGAAATAATTATTAACTCACTCCAAGTGAAAAATGGGCAAATAGTTAAAAATTTCAGAAAAACGCTCAGCTTTCTAGCATCATTCGAATTGAATATCATGAAAAATTATAATAGATTGTTTAAACAATTAATTTTGCTAAATTCGATTAATTATTTACCTCACAATAATTGAAAATTGGACAAAAAGTTGCGGCTTTTTCTGAATTTTTCAACTTATTTTCAACTTTAAAGTTAGAGCGAGGCAACAATCAATTAAATTCAACAGAAATAATTGTTTAAACTATTTATTGTTATTATTAATAATATGTTCTTAGAATAATGCTAGAAATTTGCAGTTTTCTTAATTTTCCATTTCTTGACCACTTTCCAACTAGAAAGAGGTAATAATTAATTCAAGTTGACAAAAATAATTTTAAACAATTTGATATTATTTTTAATAATATTTCCTTCAAATAATGTTAGAAAGTTGCGGTTTTTTCTATAATTTCAAATTTTTGTCCACTTTTCACTTAGAATGAGGTAATAATTGATAAAAATTAGCAAACCTAATTGTTTAAAAAAATTATTATTATTTATTATTATCCTCTCCTATACTGATGATAGAATGTTGCAGGTTTTTTCTATAATTTTTAAATTTGCTTTAAACTATCTATTTCTTTTGTGTGTATATTTGTCTGAAATAAAAAATATATCTGAAATATTCTTCAAATTTTTTATATGGATCATATGAATATAAATTGTTCTTAAAGTAGTTATTGAGAGCCTTTTTGTTTATATTAATATTAATATTTATTATTTGTTCCTAATTAAAAAGTCAAAGAAAAGCTGAAAATGTCAGAAAACCCCATAACTTTCTATCGTTATTCTAAGAGAGGATAGTTATAAATAATAATTGATTGTTTAAAAAATTACGTTTCTTAATTTGCATTAATTATTATCTCGCTAAGTGAAAAGCGGACTAAAAGTTAAAAATTTCAGAAAAAACCACAAATATCTAGTATTACTATAAGAGAAGATAATAAACAATAAACAATAAAAATTTGTTGCAGAAATTATGTTTGTTAAATTTGATTACTTATTATCTCGCTCTAAGTGAAAAGTGGAGAAAAATTTAAATATTTCAGAAAAATTCGCAACTTTCTAGCATTTTTCAGAGAGAATATTATTAAAAATAATAATAAATTGTTTAAACAATTAGGGTTGTAACTCTAATTAATTCCTATCTCACTCTAATTGAAAAGTTGACAAAAAGTGAAAAATTACAGAAAAAACCACGATCTAGCATTACTATAGGAGAAGATAATTATAGAAAATAATATCTTTAAACAATTATTTTTGTTAAATTTTATTGATTATCGCTTCGCTTTAACTAAAAAAATGTGTTAAACTTAATGGAGCTTGCGGAACCTCTGAATATAATTTAACAAAAAACGCATTCATTTTTTTGTGGATTCAAACAAATTTGGGGGTGATATATAAGAAAATTCGAAAAAAAATTTAGACACCCTACTTCAGAATCTTTGAAATCCCTTGCAATTTTTTAAACTTCGTGTAAATCCCATAAAATTTTTCAGAATACCCTAAAATATTTCAAAGCCTTTACAATTTTGTTTGAAATCCCTTAGAACTTTTTAGTGCTTTTGAAATTTCTTTGAATTTTTAAAAATACTCAAATTTCTTTCAAATCTTTAGAAATACCTTCAAATATTTTTAAATCTTTAAAATCCTATGAAATCACTTAATTCATGCAATAAATTCTTTGAAATCCAATAAAATGTTATAAAATCTCGTGAAATTACATGAAATCTGATATTTCCTGAAATCCTGGCAAATTGATTTAAAGCCCTTGGAATCTTTTAAAAAATATCCTGAAATTGTATAGGTCCTGTAAAATCTGCCGAAGTTCTAGGAAATCCTTTGAAACCCCTTTTTTAAATCTCTTAAAATCATTCAAATCCATGGAAATTCTTTGGAAATTTTTCAATCTCTTGAGAGAGACTTTTTTTTTAAATAACCTCAACTATTACATACCCTTTCAAATCTTTTGAAATCCCTCAAAACTTTTTAGAGCTGGAAAAATGGAGTTTTTAAGAATACCCTAAAATCGTGTAAATTCTTTGGAATACGTTCAAATTATTGAAATCAATTGAAAATTTCTTCGAATCTTTTAAAATACCCCAAAAATATTTCACATCGTTTGCTATCTTTGGAAATCCTCTGAAACTTTTTAAAGCTCTTGAAAATTCCTTGGAATTTTTATAAATAGTCTAAAATCTTTAAAATTCTTTGAAATCCCTTCAAATGCTTGAAATCTATTGAAAATTCTTTCGAATCTTTTAACATGCTAAAATATTTAAAAAGAATTCAGAAAAATTCCGAAATAGGTATAGACCTGAATTCGCTAGTGGTGAAGTGATCTTTTCATTTTGAAAAGTGACTATAGTGACTTTTTCTTTAATAAACTGACTAGAAAGTGATTTAAGAAAAAAAATTTGACAAAAAGTGTTCATGTGAAAGCCCTGATTATTATTGACAGATACTTAAAGTTGGAGTGTAAAAACATATCTCTTGTTCCAATGTCCGTGAGCAACCCACCAGACGCGCCACTGCCCCCACTCTCCCCAGCTTCTCCCACCTATCTAGCGAACATCGCAGTAAAAATTGTAAAATAAATTTTGACTAGAAGAAAACTATTCTTAATCAAACAAAAAATTTTGGTTAATTGAAATAAGTCTACACTTTTCAATTAACAAACTATTTCGTTTCTAAATTATATAAACCCCATTTGATTGAACAAGGACCCTACTTATCACCATATCACAATTGCAATTTTTTCTCAAAATCATTGACCTTTCCCTGATTTCCAGGTTTCGCCTGACATGCGACCACCCTTTTGTTCTAATAATTCGTGAAAACAAGATTTTAAGAATAAACAGGAAAATCGTGAGTTCACGAAGAACCAAAAGATGATGATTGAAGCCATTATATGGAGAAACCGCTGCACTTGAGCTCTGACACTTTTAGAGCGAAAGGGCAATCTTATACGGAAGGAATGATCGGTAGGTCCTAGGAATATTCAAATCTGCAATTAATGATCTCAGAAACTCGGTTTCTCGAGTCCCGGCGTTTAATCTGGTCTTCCTGATCTGAATCCCAAGGATGCTTGGAGCGATTAAGTCGAGCTTCCTAGATAGTACGACAGCTTCTCGCCTTCAGCCTCCGGGGTGAAATTCACGACCACAAGCTGAATTTCTAACCTTAGGGCTTTGCCATGCATTATAAATATACGTATAAATATATATAATTATATATTTCTTTCTTTCTTGACAAAGAGAATCCAGCCATAAATGTCATATATGCAAACTGAAAAAATACTATCGAATGAATAGGCTATTGAACACTAGTAAATCACACATAAACACAATAGCTTCTATTTAAAGTAGCTGTGCATTCGATCTCGAGTGTTTCCACTTTGTTTGTATTTATAATTATGTGGTGCTCATTTCACGAGCACTTTGCTTCCCGTCAGCAAATGTATTTGCTTCCTCATGGAGGAAGCATTAGTTATATTTTTTTCAATAATAGACAAACCAATGTTTCCTCAATTTAAAAATAGAAATTTACACAAAATACAAAATTACAAAATAATACAGAAAATTTTTTAAATACAAAGACAGATCAGACAAATCAAATTTTCGTATACCAACTTATAATTTTTCGAGCTGTAAAAGGGAAGGGAAAAGTTCTGTCGCACCCTATCCCTTTCCCAGGTTTATGATTTCTTTACAGACATTGTCAGAATTATTCTTTTTGAAAATCTATGATTAAAAAGTCTTTTCTATTCATGCGTCAACTTTGAATTATATCGATGAAAAAAGGTTTTTCTGTTTGAAACAGATCATTCAAATATTATAAATGAGCATAACTTCCTTAATCTTCAATCAAATGTATTTATATTATAGACCAATCGATTTGCCTCGAATCAAGGAATCTTTTCCGTTGTTGCATCAACTTTGAATTATGTTAGTGAAAAAAGTTTTACTATAAAAAATCGTATTTTCAAATATTATGCATTACCATAGCTTCCTTACTCTTCAATAAAATATATCAATGCTATGGTTCAATCGATTCGTGTTGAATCAATACAACTTTTCTATTCTCGCATCAACTTTAAATTATGAGAATGAGAAAATTTTTACAATAAAAATCGATTTTTAATTTAATATGAAGGACCATAACTTTCTTACTCATCAATAAAATTTATTAATATTATAGGTCAATCGATTCGCCTCGAATCAACACATATTTTCTGTTCTTGCATCAACTTTGAATTATGTTGAAGAAAAGAGTTTTACTATGAAAACCGTATTTTTAAATATTATGCATTACCATAGCTTCCTTACTCTTCAATAAAATGTATCAATGTTATAGGTCAATCGATTCGTCTTGAATCAATACATCTTTTCTGTTCTTGAATCAACATTGAATTATATTGATGAAAAAAGTTTTACTATGAAAAACCGACTTTCAAAATATATAAATTACCATAACTTACCTACTCACGCCTAGCTTGAACCAATTTTCACTGAAATGAACTTTGCCTGTCCAAGTTGCCTCGAAATTTCATTTTGGAGATGACTTCCGACTATTTTAAGCCTAAAATTAAAAAAATCGTTAGGGTCCTTTTTAAAATAACTCATTTTTTGACAGTTTATAGACCATTTATCATGTATATTTCTTGGAGAAAAAGTCATATGTGATATTTTTTTGGCCTAAACCCTGTAATTTGGTGACCAAAAAAAAACTGCTAAATGCTCAATATCGAGTGACCTTCGGAACGCTTTTAAAATGTTGGAAAAGTGAAAAAAAAATAGATTTTTGAAAATTTCTCGTCACGGGTACGTCGTACAACTTGAGTCTATGATTAAAAAAGAAAGTAGACAAAATTCCTAAAAAAACTAAAAAAAAAACAATATCGTAACACTAATAGTTTAGAAGATATGGCCTGTAAAAGGGATTTTTCAGTGAAATTTTTTTCGAAAATTTTAGTTTTTGTGAAATATCTTTTTCTCTGTAGGTTCTACATGAAAATTTATTGATAATAAATAAAAGCAGGTCAAATTATCTGCAAAACCAAAAAAAAAACTTTGCTCTAGCTCTAATATTACCGCAATTAGAGCCGTTCAAAGTTGACACATTTTATTGCACTCTATATTTGACACAAGTTATTCTAAATGAATTGCTTCCTGTGCAATTGAGGGTAAAATAGTTGGTGTACAAGTAAAGATGTATCGAATTTCCTGAAAAAGAAGAAAGCTTTTTCTACATAGTTTTAGATTGCCAAATATAGAATTTTCCACTAGCATGTTATGTCAAAATTGTATTTCAAAATTTGCACCGGGAAAAGGTTGGATCAGAATATGATATTCATTTTAAAAAAAATTAGTGTACAGGTTAATGGTATTATTATATGTGTCATATTATGACAAATATAAATCGCTTTTGAAATGCCCAAAGATTCTGGTACCCACGAGAGAAGACGGAGGAAGGTTTGCTTGCTATGTTTTGGGAAGACAAAGAATATGATAAGCAAATGAATATCATATTCTGATCCAACCTTTTCCCGGTGCAAATTTTGAAATACAATTTCGACGTAACATGCTAGTGGAAAATTCTATATTTGGCAATCTAAAACTATGTAGAAAAAGCTTTCTTCTTTTTCAGGAAATTCGATACATCTTTACTTGTACACCAACTATTTTACACCTTAATAGCACAGGAAGCAATTTATTTAGAATAACTTAGTGTCAAATAGAGTGCAATAAAAATGTGTCAACTTTGAACGGCTCTAATTGCGGTAATATTAGAGCTAGAGCAAATTTTTTTTTTTGGTTTTACAGATAATTTGACCTGCTTTTATTTATTATGAATCAATTTTCATGTAGAACCTACAGAGAAAAAGATATTTCACAAAAACTAAAATTTTCGAAAAAAATTTCACTGAAAAATCCCTTTTACAGGCCATATCTTCTAAACTATTAGTGTTACGATATTGTTTTTTTTTTAGTTTTTTTAGGAATTTTGTCTACTTTCTTTTTTAATCATAGACTCAAGTTGTACGACGTACCCGTGACGAGAAATTTTCAAAAAACTATTTTTTTTTTTCACTTTTCCAACATTTTAAAAGCGTTCCGAAGGTCACTCGATATTGAGCATTTAGCAGTTTTTTTTGGTCACCAAATTACAGGGTTTAGGCCAAAAAAATATCACATATGACTTTTTCTCCAAGAAATATACATGATAAATGGTCTATAAACTGTCAAAAAATGAGTTATTTTAAAAAGGACCCTAACGATTTTTTTAATTTTAGGCTTAAAATAGTCGGAAGTCATCTCCAAAATGAAATTTCGAGGCAACTTGGACAGGCAAAGTTCATTTCAGTGAAAATTGGTTCAAGCTAGGCGTGTACTGTTTTATCAAATGTATTGATATTCTGGGTCAATCGATTCGTCTTGAACTAAGGAATCTTTTATATTCTTGCATCAAATTTGAATTATGCTACTGAAAAAAGTTTTACTATAAAAAACCGATTTTCAAAATATATAAATTACCATAACTTCCCTACTGTTTTATCAAATGTATTGATATTCTGGGTCAATCGATTCGTCTCGAACTAAGGAATCTTTTATATTCTTGCATCAACTTTGAATTATGCTAATGAAAAAAGTTTTACTATAAAAAACCGATTTTCAAAATATATAAATTACCATAACTTCCCTACTCTTCAATAAAATGTATCATTATTATAGGTCAATCGATTCGTCTCTAATCAACACATCTTTTCTGATCTTGCATCAACTTTGAATTATATTAATGAAAAAAGTTTTACTATAAAAAACCGATTTTCAAAATATATAAATTACCATAACTTCCCTACTCTTTAAAGAAAATGTATTGATAATATAGGTCAGTCGATTCGTCTCGAACCAAGGAATCTTTTATATTCTTGCATCAACTTTGAACTATGCTAATGAGAAAATTTTTACTACAAAAATCGGTTTTAAAAATATGTAAATTACTATAACTTCCCTACTCTTTAATAAAATGTTTTGATATTGTAGGTCAATCGATTCGTCTCGAACCAAGGAATATTTTATATTCTTGCATCAACTTTGAACTATGCTAATGCGAAAATTTCTACTATAAAAATCGGTTTTAAAAATATGTAAATTACCATAACTTCCCTGCTCTTTAATAAAATGTATTAATATTGTAGGTCAATCGATTCGTCTCGAACTAAGAAATCTTTTATATTCTTGCATCAACTTTGAATTATGTTGAAGAAAAAAGTTTTACTATAAAAAACCGAATTTCCAAATATTATGCATTGCCATAACTTCCCTACTCTTAAAGGAAATGTATCAATATTGTAGGTCAATCGATTCGTCTCTAATCAACACATCTTTTCTGTTCTTGCATCAACTTTGAATTATATCAGTAAAAAAATTTTGCTATAAAAACCCGATTTTCAAAATATATAAATTACCATAACTTCCCCACTCATTAATGAAATGTATTAGTATTGTAGGTCAATCGATTCGTCTCGAACCAAGGAATCTTTTATATTCTTGCATCTACTTTGAACTATGCTAATGAGAAAATTTTTACTATAAAAATCGGTTTTAAAAATATATAAATTAACATAACTTCCCTACTCTTTAATGAAATGTATTAATGTTGTAGGTCAATCGATTCGTCTCAAACAAAGGAATCTTTTATATCCTTGCATCAACTTTGAATTATGCTAATGAAAAAAGTTTTAGTAAAAAAAAAACGATTTTTAAAATATTATTGAGTGCTCAAAAAACACATATCCTCACGTACATCCACAAACACACACATTAAGACAATTGCTTAGAACATTGTATTAGATATTTTCAAATTGAGGAAGGTTTAATTCAATGAATAAAAAATTTTTGGAACATGTTACCCTTACAAAACCTTCTCTATGAGGGAGAAAAAAATAAATATAAGTAAATCAAAATGCGGACTATACACTTTTCAAATAAAATTAATGTATAATTGTATAGGTATAATGTTTTAGCACATAGTTGACTTTTGAACCCGAAAAAATGATTTTTCAACCAAATAGTTGAATTTTCAACAACAAAAATTAATTTTAGGCTAAACAGTTGCAGTTACAACCAAACAGTTGAATATTTAAGCAAGAGATACGAATTTTCTACAAAATAGTTCAATTTTCAACTTACAAAGATGAATTTTCAACCAAATAGTCGAATTTTCAAACAAAAAAGATTAAAATTCAAACAAGAAGACTTCGATTTTGAACTAAATAGTTGAATTTTCAAGCCAAAAAGGCGAATTTTTAGAAAACAGTTGAATTTTCAATTGAAAAATAAATTTTTAATCCAAAGGGACGAATTTTCTATCCAAGAAGATCAATTTTCCACGAAGCATTTGAATTCTCGAATAAAAAAACATAACATTTCAACCTGGAAAAAAAAGAATTTTCATTAAAATAGTAGAATTTATAACCAAATAGTAGAATTTAAACCTAGGAAGATAAATTTTCAACCAAATTATCGATATTAATGAAAAAGATTGAAAATCATCAAAAATAGATGCATTTTGAATCAAATAGTTAAATTTTCAAGCCAAAAATGCGAATCTTCTAGGAGATAGTTGAATTTTAAATGCGAAAGTTCGAATTACTTATCCCAAATGATAAATATTCAACAAAACAGGTACATTTTTACCGAAAAAAAACAGGATTTTTGAACAAAATAGTGAAATTACAACCTACAAAGATGTATTTTCAACGAAATATTTGAAGTTTCAACTCAAAACCAAATAAGATTTTAATTTTTAATAAACAACAGTGGAATTCAATACAAAAAATAATTCTCAAGAAAAAATGTAATAGTTGTTAATTCCACTGAAAAATATTTTTATTTTTCATTAAAAAGTGTGACATTCAACAAAGAAAGACGAATTTCCAAAACTTTTAACCAAATATTTGTATTCTTAACCCAAAAAGAGAAAGTCAAGAGAAACAAAATTGAAATTAAACTTTTAAATTTTCAAGCGGAAAATGCGAATTCTGTACAAAACAGTTATACTTTTACCCAGAAATATGATTTTTGAACTAAATTCTTGAATTTTAAACCAAAATAATAGAACTTTCAAAGCAAAAAAAACACATTTTTAACATTAACAATATTGTCAAATTTTCAAGTCAAAAAGACTAATTTTCTACATAATAGTTGAATTTTCAACCCGAAAAGATGAATTTTCAATTAAAAAGATAATTTTGTACGAAACAGTTGAATTTTCAATTGAAAAAGATCAATATTCAACCAAAAATGTAATTGAGTAGTTTAATTTTCAGTTTCAAAAATTGTTTTCTAATAAAAAAGACGAATTTTCAACAAAAGAGTTGAATTTTCAACCAAGAAAGATTTTTCGGTCATGAGAGAAAAAAAATGGAACCAAATTGTTGAATTTAACAAGCGAACAAGGAGAATTCTCTACAAAACAGTTGAATTTTTACCAGAAAATATGAGTTTTGAACTAAATCATTAAATTTTCTACCAATATAATAGAATTTTCAAACCAAAAATACAAGTTTCCAACAAAACCGTTTTTCAATAAAAAGTTCAGTTTTCACTAAATAGTTTAATTTTTAACTTTAAATGATCAGTTTTCAACCAAAAATATAATAGTAAAATTTCCATTTCACAAAAATTAATTTTTAACCAAAATAAAACGTTTTTACAACAAGATAGTTTTTTTTAACCAAAGATATGAATCCTCATCTAATAAAATGAATTTTTAACATATTAGTTCAAATTTAAGTTAAAATTAAAAAGATTAATTTTTTACCAAAAAAGATCAATTTTGAACCAGATAACTGAATTTTCAACCGAAAACGACTAATTTTCCAACCAAAAATGGAATAATTTAATTCTCAGTTACGGAAATTGATTTCCAATACAGAGAACGAATTTTTAACATAAGATTTCAACGTTCAACCAAATAGTTGAACTTTCAACCAAAACAGATGAATTTTCAAAAAAAATGTGATAGTTGAGTTCTCAACTAAAAGCAATACATATTTTTTTCTACATAAAAACGATAAATTTTTAACAAAAGTAGAAGAGTTCAATTTTCAGTTACGAAAATTAATTTTCAACCATACAAAAACGAATTTTCAACCCAATAAAAATAAATTTTTTTAAATTAAAAAGTTTATTTAAGTTTTCAACAAAATAATTTAATATTTCAACAAAACAGTTGAATCTTTAACCAATAGAGATGCATTCTGATCAAAAAATATAATATTAGTTCAAATTTCAACAAAAAAAAAAGGGCATTTTCAACAAAATAGTTCAATTTTCAACTAAACTGATAAATCTTTGATAAACAAAAGAATAATTTTTAATAAAACACATGAATTTTCAACCAAATATTTCAATTTTTAATAAAATTTTCAACCAAAAAGGTTGAATTGCTACCAAAAAAGACAAATTTTCATCTAAAAAAGATCAATTTTTAACAAAAAATAGAATAATTTAATTTTAACTTAGAGAAATGTTGTGTTGAACGAAATAGTTAAATTTTCCACGTAACAGATAAATTTTCAACCAAAAAAATAAATATCCATCGAAAAAAAAATGTATTCGGAAAATGGAATAGTTAAATTTTTAGTTGGAAAAATTAATTTTCAATTAATAATTTATTTCAAACCAAAGCAATGGAATTTTAAACAAAAAGATTAATTTTCTACCAAAAAAGAATAATTTCTAACAAAATACATGAATTTTCAAACAAATATTTTAATTTTTAATAGAATTTTCAACGAAAAAGGTTAATTTTCTAAAAAAAAAAAATTTAACAAAATAGATGAATTTTCAACTGAAAAAATAAATTTTCAACAAAAATAAGTTTTTGAGCAAATAAAATAAATTTTCAACCAAATATTAAGATTTTCAACCGAACAAATGAATTTTCTACCATAACGATTAAATGTCTATGAAAAACATTTTCGACAAAAAATTCAGTTAAATTTTTTGTCGAAAAAAAAATAAGTTTAAATAAAAAAAAAAATTTCAACCGAAGAAAAATTAATTTTCAATTAAAAAAAAAAAAAAACAATTTTCTACCAAAAAAGAATAATTTTTAACAAGATACATGAATTTTCAATCAAATATTTTAATTTTTGATGGAATTTTTAACCTAATAGGTGAATTTTCAACCAAAAAGGTGAATAAGCCACCAAGAAGATTAACACGAAAGACATAGTTTCAATAAAATACAGAAATTTTCAAACAAATAGTTGAATTTTAAAATAAGAAGATTGATGTTCAGAAAAACATAATATAATTGAAAATTCAGTTGAAAAATTAATTTTTAATAAAAAAAATTAATTTTAAACCAAATAGATTAATATTATACCAAAAAAGATTAATTTTTAATAAAGTACACGAATATCTAATATCTTGAAACTGACCAAAGGATTTCTAAAAATATTTATTGCATTTTTTTAGCACTCAATAATATTTTAAAAATCGGTTTTTTATGGTAAAACTTTTTTCATCAGCATAATTCAAAGTTGATGCAAGGATATAAAAGATTCCTTGGTTCGAGACGAATCGATTGACCTATAAAATTAATACATTTTATTAAAGAGTAGGGAAGTTATGGTAATTTATATATTTTGAAAACCGGTTTTTTATAGTAAAAATTTTTTCACTAATATAATTCAAAGTTGATGCAAGAACAGAAAAGATGTGTTGATGAGAAACGAATCGATTGACTTATAATATTAATACACTTCACTGAAGAGTAAGGAAGCTATGGCAATGCATAATATTTGGAAATACGGTTTTTTATGGTGAAACTTTTTTCTTCAACATAATTCAAAGTTGATGCAAAAATATAAAAGATTCCTTGGTTCGAAAAGAATCGATTGACCTATAATATTAATACATTTTATCGAAGAGTAGAGAAGTTATGGTAAT
>CAKNYM010050749.1:135330-148536 GCA_932195095.1 Andricus curvator
ACAAAATAGTTAAATTTTCTCCAATAAAATTAATTTTTAACAAACTAGTTTGCCTTTCAACCAAGTAGTTGAATTTTCGACCGAAACAGAAGATTTTTTTAACAAAATAGTTGAATTTTCAACAGAATAATGAATTTTTCTCTGAAAAAATTGAAAAATTAAATTCTGGACTACAAATATGATAGTAGATTTTTTAATTAAGAAAACTTAACTTTCAAACATAAAAGATCAATTTTCAACCAAAGTATGACATCTACAAAAAGATGAATTTAAAATTTGAAAAAAAACGAGTTGTTTTATTAATTAATTGCCAAAAAAGAATTTTTAATGAAATACATGAATTTTCAACCGCATAGTTGAGAATTCAGTAAAAACGATCAATTTACAACCAAACGTGGAATAGTTGAATTTTCATTGAAAAAAAAATAATTTTTAACAAGAAAAAAAAGAATTTTCAATAACATAGTTGAATCTTCCTCCAATAAAATGAGTTTTCAACAAAATAATTAAATTTTCCACCAAATAGTCGAACTTTTGGACTAAAAGTGATGAATTCTGAACCCAAAGTATATAAAAGTAGACTTTTAACATAAAAACGATCATCTTTCAATAAAAAAAGATGACTTTTTAAGAAAATAGTTGAATTTTCAACAAAATATTACAATCCTTAATCAAATAGTATGATTTTTATTATAAATATATCTTCCACCAATAAAATGAATTATTAACAAAGTAGTTCAACTTTCAACCAAGTAGTTGAATTTTCGACCAAAACAGAAGACTTTTTTACAAAATAGTTAAATTTTCAAAAAAATAATTAAATTTTCCACCAAAAAGTAGAATTTTTAACCAAAGAGATGAATTTTCAGTTAAATTGATGAATCGTCAACAAAAAAACAACTAATTTTTAACAAACGAGTAGTTTCATTTTTTATCAAAAAGCCGAACATTTAATAAAATATATGAATTTTCAACAAAGAAAAAGATAAATTTTCAATAAAACATGGAATAGCTAAATGTACAGTTAAAAAATTAATGTTCAAACGAAGGGATGAATTTTCAACTAAAATGATGGAATATCCAACTGAGTTAGTTCAATTTTCAGTTTAAAAAATTAATTTGAAAGAAAAAGAATAATAATTTTCAACAAAATAATAATTTTTTTTCAAAAATATGAAACCAAAAATATGACTTCTACAAAAAGGTGAATTTACAATTAAAAAAAAAATTTTTCAAAAAAATAGTTAAATTTTCTACCAAAAAAGATTAATTTTCAATGAAATACACGAATTTTCAACCAAATAGTTGAATTTTCAGTAAAAACGATCAATTTACAACCAAAAGTGGAATAGTTGAATTTTCAGTTAAAAAAAATTAATTTTTAACAAAAAGAAAAAAGAATTTTCAACAAAATAGTTGAACCTTCCTCCAACAAAATGAATTTTCAGCAAAATAATAAAATTTTCTACCAAATAGTACAATTTTTAACCAAAAGAGATGAATTCTGATGCCAAAATATAACAGTAGACTTTTGAAGAAAAAAAAATTAACTTTCAACCAAAAAAGATGACTTTAAGAAAATAATTGAATTTCCAACAAAATAATTAAATATTGCACCAAATAGTCGAACTTTTGGACTAAAAAAAATGAATTCTGAACCCAAAATATAATAAGAGTAGACTTTCAACATAAAAATAATCGACTTTCAATAAAAAAAAGATGACATTTTGAGAAAATAGTTGAATTTTCAACAAAATATTACAATTCTTAATCAAATAGTATAATTTTTATTATAAATATATCTATCACCAATAAAATGAATTCTTAACATAGTAGTTTAACTTTCAACCAAGTAGTTGAATTTTCGACCAAACAGAAGACTTTTTTACAAAATAGTTACATTTTCATCAAAGTAATTAAATTTTCCACCAAATAGTAGAATTTTTGGACCAAAAGAGATGAATTCTGAACCCAAAATATAATAAAAGTATACATTTAACATAAAAATAATTGGCTTTCAATAAAAAAAGAAGACTTTTTAAGAAAATAGTTGATTTTTAAACAAAATATTACAATTTTTAACCAAATAGTATATTTTTTAACCAAAAGAGATGAATTCTGGACTAAAAATATATCAGACCTTTTAATTAAGAAGAGTTAACTATCAACCATAAAATATGACTTTTTGACGAAAAAAGATGATTTTTAACAAAATAGTTAAATTTTCAATAAAATAATTAATTTTGCCACCAAATAGTAGAATTTTTAATCCAAAAGATTAATTCTCAAACCGAAATATAAAATTATACTTTTCAAATAAAAAGATTTGACTTTCAACCAAAAAAGACGACTTTTTTCCAAAATAGTTTAATTTTTAAGAAAATAATTAATTCTGGACTAAAAATATGATAGCAAACTTTTCAATTAAGAAGAATTAGCTTTCAACCATAAAAAATGAATTTTCAACCGAAAATGATGACTAATGTTGTGTAACTGTTTTCTGTTCAGCATATCTCGAAATTGTTCGCGTCTTCGAGACGCATCGATCGACCTATTATTGCAACTCTCATGACCTAACAGTACCGATTTATGAAGTTTCAAAAAATGGTTTATTCAGCTTTTATGAGAAAAAATTGGGTTGATATTCAAAATACAACAGCACTATATGTTACGTATTTGTTCGAGTCTTCGAGATGCACCAATCGACGTAATGTTTAATCTCTTATGATCCAACAGTACCGAATTACAAAGTTTCAAAGAAATTTGTGTATTCTGATCATATGAGAAAAACTTTCTCTCATATTAGGAATACTACTGTATTTGACATGTTTGTTCGCGTCTTCGAGACACTTAGAATGATCTATTGACTACAGTTCCATGACCTCTTATGATCTTGCAATACCGATTTATAAATTGGAAAAAATAAATTGTTTATCCTCTTGATATGAGGATTTTTTTTAAATATTGGGAATACAACAATAACGCATATGATATATTTGTTCACGTCTTCGAGACGCTTCGATTTCTCAATTGAAGAACCGTTCATGATCTACCATAACCTAGCAATATCGTTTTCAAATTTTTTAACCAAATTATTTACCTTGTTTATAAGAGAATTTTGTTTGATATTCAGAATATAAAAGTATGGACTATATTTAATGTAACTGTTCGCGTCTTCGAGACGCGTGGATTGATCTATTGATGAACCTTCGATGACCATTCTTGATTACTCAATAGCGACTTAGAAAATTAAAAAAAGGTTACACTGTTTCGGTAAAGGAAACTTTTGTTTTGATTTGGAATATAATACTACCGTAAGTTAAAAAGTTGTACATATTAAATATCTAAAAAGGAAGTTTTCGCTCTGTAATATAAAAGGAACTTCAGGATTTGAACGATCTACCAAAAGAAGCTTTAAATTCTTAAGCATAATATAAAAGGAACATTCATTTTTGAACGAAATATTAACTTTGAAATCTTAAATATAAAACTATATTCGACTGGCCTTGTTCCTAAATCGGTAACCTCGAAACGTAAACAGTCAGGGCCGCATGAACCGTTTCAAATTGGAATGCATAATATTGCGCAATATACTCGACTGAGTACTTGCGCACTGCGGCCCCTCCGAGGCGAGAGCCGCAACCGTCTCTCGCCCTGTCCGCTGAGAAACTGCGTGTATTACCAAACAGATTTTTTTCGAAGAGCGAGATAATATCTACAGTAAAAGTAAAAACAAACCTAAAAAAATCCCTTTTTTCAACAAAATTCCCGACATTTTCCCGGTGCAAATATTCCAGGTTAATTCCCGGTTTTCCCGGTTAGTGGTCAACTGGCCACCCTGTAAAAATATATAGATTATTGTGTATTTCATATATCTATATAAAATTCTCTTATCAACAAGCTTGGTAAGCGTAATGGGTAAAGTTCGAAACAAGATGTTCCAACAGAAGTACTTGTCCACAAACAATAAGAGAACTTGTAACAATCAGGGTGTTACTCGCGAAATAGGAAAGACTGGACACGTTCCAATTCGAGAGTGCAACACAATAGTCCGTGTTTCTTTCATGTTCCTAATCATCTCTGAGTTTAATTTCTATCAATTTCCTCTCACGATAAATTAAAAAAAAATCTAAATCTTATTTTTTCGGGTCATTTTAAAGTTTAACAAATGCAAATGGTGTGACTTTTAGTTTTTGAAATAGCATAATTTAGTATAAAAGTAAGGGGGTTTCTAATCCAAAATTCCTATTACCGACATCGAGACGATTCCACAGCTCAAGTGGTTTGTGTCCGTGCTAAGTTTCTAGAACGCTCCTGATGACGTCATGATATTATACTGTCATCAAGAGCATTCTAGAAACTTAGCACGGACACAAAGTCAGTCAGCTCAAAAAAATAATTTTAAAAAACGCAATAGTTTTTCTTACGAAATTTAGTGTGAGTAGATAAGTAGGGAGGTTTCTAATGCAAGATTCCTGTTACCGACATGTTACCGTCATCGAGACCATTCTACAGCTCAAGCGGCTTGTGTCCGTGCTAAGTTTCTAGAATGCTCTTGATGTCATGATATTATACTGCCATCAAGATCATTCTAGAAACTTAGCACGGACACGAAGTCAGTCAGCTGAAAAAAAAAATAATTTATAAAAACGCAATAGTTTTCTTTAAAAATTTACTGTGAGTAGGTAAGTAGGGAGGTTTATAATCTAAGATTCTTGTTACCGACATGTTACCAACATCGAGACCATTCCACAGCTTAAGTAGTTTGTGTTTGTGCTAAGTTTCTAGAACGCTCTTGATGACGTCTCGATATTATACTGCCATCAAGAGCATTTTAGAAACTTAGCAAGGACACGAAGTCAGTCAGCTGAAAAAAATAATTTAAAAAAATGCAATAGTTTTTTTTTTTTTTAATTTACTTTGAGTAGATAAGTAGGGAGGTTTCTAATCCAAGATTCCTGTCACCGACATGTTACTGATATCGAGACCATTCCACAGCTCAAGTGGTTTGTGTCTGCGCTAAGTTTCTAGAACGCTCTTGATATTGTCATGATATTATACTGCCATCAAGATCATTCTAGAAACTTAGCACATACACGAAGTCAGTCAGCTGAAAAAAAAATAATTTAAAAAAACGCAATAGTTTTTTTTCAACAAATTTACTGTGAGTAGATAAGCAGAGAGGTTTCTAATCCAAGATTCCTGTTACCGACATGTTACCGACATCGAGACCATTCCACAGCTCAAGTGGTTTGTGTCTGTGCTATGTTTCTAGAATGCTCTTGATGACGTCATGATATGATACTGCTATCAAGATCAATCTAGAAACTTAGCACGGAGACGAAGTCAGTCAGCTGAAAAAAATAATTTTGAAAAACGCAATAGTTTTTCTTAAAAAATTTACTGTGAGTAGATAAGTAGGGAGGTTTCTAATCCAAGATTCCTATGTTACCGACATCGAGACCATTCCACAGCTCAAGTGGTTTGTGTCTGTCCTATGTTTCTAGAATGCTCTTGATGACGTCATGATATGATACTGCTATCAAGATCAATCTAGAAACTTAGCACGGAGACGAAGTCAGTCAGCTGAAAAAAATCATTTTAAAAAACGCAATAGTTTTTCTTAAAATTTTTACTGTGAGTAGATAAGTAGGGAGGTTTCTAATCCAAGATTCCTTTTACCGCCATCTTACCGACATCGAGACCATTCCACAGCTCAAGTGCTTTGTGTCCGTGCTAAGTTTCTAGAACGCTCTTGATGACGTCATGATATTATACTGCCATCAAAATCATTCTACAAACTTAGCACGGACACGAAGTCAGCTGAAAAAAATAATTTTAAAAAACGCAATAGTTTTTCTTAAAAAATTTACTGTGAGTAGATAAGTAGGGAGGTTTCTAATCCAAGATTCCTGTTACCGACATGTTACCGACATCGATAACATTCCACAGCTCAAGTGGTTTGTGTCCATGCTAAGTTTCTAGAACACTCTTGATGACTTCATGATATTATACTGCCATCAAGGTAATTCTAGAAACTTAGCACGGACACGAAGTCAGTCAACTGAAAAAAATAATTTGAAAAAACGCAATAGTTTTTCTTGAAAAATTTAATGTGAGTAGGTAAGTGGCGGGGTTTCTAATGCTAGATTCCTTTTACCGCCATGTTAGCGACATCGAGACCATTCCACAGCTCAAGTGGTTTGTGTCCGTGCTAAGTTTCTAGAACGCTCTTGATTTCGTCCTGATATTATACCGCCATCAAGATCATTCTAGAAACTTAGCACGGACACGAAGTCAGTCAGCTGAAAAAAATAATTTGAAAAAAAGCCATAGTTTTTCTTAAAAAATTTACTGTGAGTAGATGAGTAGGGAGGTTTTTAATCTAAGATTCCTGTTACCGACACGTTACCGACATCGAGACCATTCCACAGCTCAAGTGGTTTGTGTTCGTGCTAAGTTTCTAGAACGCTCTTGATGACTTTATGATATTATACTGTCATCAAGAGCATTCTAGAAACTTAGCGCGGACACGAACCACGTGAGCTGTGGAATGTTCTCGATGTCGGTAACATGTCGGTAACAGGAATCTTGTATTAGGAAGCCCCTCACTTATCTACGCACAGCAAATTTTTTGAGAAAAATATTGCATTTTTTTAATTAATTTTTTCAGCTGATTCTAAAAGATATTTTTAATATCTCAAGGATTTTTACTGATAAAAATACAACTGAAAGAAATGATAAGTCGAGGATAAGAGTGCCAATTCTTGGCACCCCCACCCCTACCCATTCAATTGAGGGCACTCTTCTGTAATTTATTAGATAATAGAACTGTGTAGCTTTTTTTGCACTAATTAATTTAATTCTGCCATCATTTTTACGTGTAATACATGTATAGCCTATTTTCCAAAGAGTCATTTTCGTGTTTTTCAAAACTATTTTTTTCAGCTGGCTTCAAATTATCTGTTCTATGTCCAAGGCGTTTTTACTAGAAAAAATGCTTTGTTGAAAGCTCATAATTTTGGCTTGAAAATGTAACATTTTGGATGTAATTTTTTTCTTTATTGACTAAAAAATATTTCTTGGTTGAAAATTCGTCCATTTGATTTGAAAATTAATCTCTTTTGGTAGAAAGTTCACCTTCTTTGGTTAAAAGTGCAACTGTTTGGTTAAACATTAATCTGTTTTAGTTGACAATTGAAGTATTTTTTGAAAATTTGTTCTTTTTTTAAGAAAAATCCAAAGGTGTTTAGTTTAAATTAAAATATTTGTTGTTGAATTTTCAACTGTTACATTCTTTGTTGAAAATTCATGTTTTTAGTTTGAAAACTAAATTTCTTGGTTGAAAGTTGAACTACTTTCTTAAAAGATCATTCTTTTTGTTGAATATTCATAATATTATTCAAAAATTCGTTTTTGTTTTGGTTTAAAACAAATTTTTTTAACTGAATATTTAAATGTTTTGATGAAATCTCAACTGATTAGTTCTGAATTAATTTTGTTGTTGAAAATTCATATTCTCGGGTTGAAAATTCAACAACTTAATATAAAATTCAACTATATCGTAAAAAATTAAACTGTTTGGTAGAAAGTTCATTCTTTTAATTGAAAACTAATTCTCCTCAATGGATATTTAAATGCTTCTTTTTTGGTTAAAAATTGCTCTTTTTTAGTTCGTAACAAATTAATCTCCTTGGTTAAAAATACAACTATTTGTTCAAAGATTAATGTATTTTGATAAAAATTCATATTTTTTGTTAGAAAAATAATCTTCTTGGTTGAAAGTACAACTATTTAGTTAAAAAACTGATGTATTTTGTTGAAAACTCGCCTTTTTCGGTAGAAAATTAATCTTTTTGGTTGGAAATAATCTGTTTTAGTAGAGGATTAAAGTATTTTGTTAAAAATTTGTCTTTGTCAACTATTACATTTTTTGTTCAAAATTTGTATCTTGTTTAGTTGTAAATTCAAATACTTGGTTAAAAGTTGAACTTCTTTATTGAATCATGAAAAACAATATTATTCTAGCCAATTAGCGAAGATGTTCAAAAATATTTTCAAAGAATAGTGAAGAAATAATGAAACGAACGGAAAATTATGAGAAAATGATGTCTTCAGTGTCATTTTTTTCGAAATAATAGCAAAATAGTGTCATCCCTGTTGGAAAAAATTTTGACGCGAAAATAAAACATTTCTACAACTCTAATTTTTTGTTAAAATCTGTAGTTTTTTGTAAAAAATGTACAAAATTTAACAAAAAAAATACAGCTAAATACAAATACCTAATTTTTGTATTGTACTTTCTTCGAGAAAAGTAAAATAAATTAACAATAAAGTATAAGGTTCTACCATTCAAAAATTTGTATGACTTTTTATTAATATTTTTTAGTTGTATGTAAAAATCTACAAGGAATTACAGAAAATTACAACAAATTTCAAGTATTACAAATTACAACATTACAACAATAATTGATTTAACAGGAAGATTCTTAATCTGTTCAAAATTAACCAAGTTACAGATTTTAACGTTAAAAATATAAATTTTTCAATTGAAACTTTCAAAAATATTCTTAATTTTTAAATAATTTCAAAAATTAAAAGCTCTTATTTAATTCCAAATCATATACAAATATTGTTTCAATCTAAAATATTCTACGTTTAACCATTTAATTTGAAATTTTTTAATTAAGGATGACATTTTTTTGAATGTTAAACAATATTTTACTTTTCATTTAAACAGAGCAATTGTAAATCAAATATTAAAAACTAAACAATTTGAAACTGAACTATTTGAAATAGAATTTTACAATTTCAATTGTTCTATTTAACAAATTTTTAATAAATGTAAGTGAAATTATTGAATTTTGATGCATAAATAACAATTGAACAACTATCAATTTGGAAAACATTTGACAAAATCCAAACTTAATTTAAAACTGGAAAAGATTTCGAAAAAAAATCTGCATTTGATTTTTGAAGGTTTCGAAATAAAATTAAGAAAACCCAAAAACTTTCTTAAGTTTGCTGTGAAAATTTAAAATCATTTTTCATTTTGAAAAATCAATTTTGAGAAAATATTTAATAAGATTTTCAAACTTTTCAAAAAAGAATCTGGATGATTTTAAGGTAGTTTTTTTACTTTTGCAGAATTTTCAAAAAATTATAGGAAAATTTTTAAGAGAATATTTAAAAAGATTTCAAAACAAAATTTAATGTATAAATTATTGGTTTTTAATTTTTCAATGTTCTTAATATTTGTCATCCTAGGTCGAAAAAGAAAAATTTTTTACTGAAGATAAAAATTGAACATTTGATAAAGAATTGATCACGGTTATTGCAATTAAAAGATTCGAACTCTTGAAGATGAACATTTTTTCACTTGAAATTATAAAAAATTGAACTGAAAATTTAGATACTCAAAGTGAAATACCTACTTTTGAATTTTAATCTTTTAAAATTAAAGCTTAATAAAATGTTAATTCAAACGCTCAATAATTCACGCGTATAAAATGGAAGTTTTTTATACTTTTCAACTGAAATTTAAAAAATTAAAAGCCTTTAAATTGGAAAATTTTAACTTTTATCATTTTAATTCATAAATTTACAAAATTATATCATTTTAAGAAATTTTAAGCTAGAAAAATTAATTTATACATTAAAATTAGTTTTGAAGTCTTTTTAAATATTCTCTTGAAAATTTGGTTGAAAAAAATAATTTCAAAATCTCCAGAAATCTAATAATGATATTATCATGGAACTCGAATTTTTCATACAATTTATTTTAATCCTACAAAAGTAAAAAAAACTTGTTTTTCTATGTATTTTGATACACATTTTTTATTCATTTAAAACCTTTTAAATTGCTTAAAAAATTATAAACTTTGTGTTCGAAATCTTCAAAAATCTACATTATGTATAAAATTGTTTGAAATCTTTCCACGTTTTAAATTATTTTGGAATCTTTTCAAAACTTCTTAATATATTTTAAATTTTCTCGATTGTTTTCCAAATCAATAATTGTTCAATTGTCATTTATTAATCGAAAAAGTTTGTTTTAAATCTTTTTAAATATTATCTTAAAATTAATTTTTCAAAATAAAACATCATTTTAAATTTTTCCAGCAAACATAAGAATTTTTTTATTTTCTTAAAACCTTTAAAGATCCTTGAAAAGCTTCAAAATTTTATTTCAAAAATTTCAGAAATCTAAATTTATTTTTTTAAATATTTTCCAGTTTTAAATTAAGTTTCGATTTTCTCAAAGCTTGTAAATATCTCTTAAACTAAATCAAACTTTTTCTGAATTGATAATTGTTTAATTGTTATTTATGCATCAAAATTTATTAATTTCACTCACATTTATTGAAAATTTGTTAAATAGAACAATTCAAATTGTAACGTTCAAAGTTTAAATTTAAAACTCTGAAACATAACCAATTCGGGGCTTTCTATTTTAAATAGTTTAGTTTAAAATTATTTAGTTTTTAATATTCGATTTAAATAAATAATAAATTATAATACTAATAAATAATATTCGATCATTTTTAATAAAAAAGTAAGATATTACTTAAAAATTCCAAAAAATGTCATCTTTAATTTAAAAAATTTCAAATTAAATGGTTAAAAATGTAATATTTTAGATTGAAACAATATTTGAATAGGATTTGGAATTGAATAAGAGCGTTTAATTATGAATCTACTAATTTAAAATTATTTTAAAATCAAGAATAGTTTATAAAATTTAAATCGAACATTTACATTTGTTTAACTACTGAGGCTTTCAAATTGAAAAATTTCTATTTTTAACGTTAAAATCTGTAACTTGCTTAATTTTGAACAGATTCAGAATCGTCCTGTAAAATCAATTATTGTTAAATTTTCAATAATGGAACTACGGTTCAATGTGATTTATTATAATAGCAAAAATTCTTGGTAAAAGTGTATTATTTTTTTAAATTCCGGTTTCTTGTAGAAACTTATGTATTACATATCTTACCAAAATTGACAGTAAAGTACAAGTCTACATTGTGTATAAAATGGTTTGAAATCTTTCCACGTTTTAAATTATTTTGGAATCTTTTCAAAACTTCTTAATATATTTTAAATTTTCTCGATTGTTTTCCAAATCAATAATTGTTCAATTGTCATTTATTAATCGAAAAAGTTTGTTTTAAATCTTTTTAAATATTATCTTAAAATTAATTTTTCAATATAAAAAATCATTTTAAATTATCTCAGCAAAATTAAGAATTCATTTTTGTTTTAAAACCTTCAAAAATCCTTGCAAAGTTTCAACATTTTATTTCGAAATCTTCAGAAATATAAATTTAGTTTATTTTTCAAAATATGTTCCAGTTTTAAATTAAGTTTGGATTTTCTCAAAACTTGTAAATATCTCCTAAACCAACTCAATTTTTTTCCAAATTGATAATTGTTCAATTGTTACTTATGCATCAAAATTCACTAATTTCAATTACATTCATTAAAAATTTGTTGAATAGAACAAATAAAATTATAACGTTCAAAGTTTAAATTTAACACTCTGAAATATTAACGATTCGAGGCTTTCTATTTTAAATAGTCCAGTTTAAAATTGTTTAGTTTTTAATATTTGATTTAAATGAAAAAGTAAAATATTACTAAATATTTTAAAAAAATGTCATCCTCATTTTCGAAACTTCAAATTAAATGGTTAAAAATGTAATATTTTAGATTCAAACTTATATATTACATATCTTTAAAAAAATTACAGTAAAGTACAAGTCGAAATGTTGATGCGGATTCCAGAAATATTTTTTGTAAAAATTTAAATTTTGTTTTAAGTTTCTACAATAATTTACGTAAAATTAAAATTGTTTTAATGACGTTAAACACCCAAATTAAAAAAATGTGAAATCCTGTAGTTTTCTGTAACGCCTTGTTCATTTTTACAACAAAGTAAAAAAAAATATTATTAAAATGTTATAAAAATTTTTGAATTTTAGAAACTTATACTTTATAATGAATTTTTTACTTTTCTAAGAGAAAATACAAGAAAAAATTAGCTATTTGTATTTAACTGAATTTAGTTGTTAAATTTTGTAAATTTTGTTACAAAAAGTACAGATTTTAACAAAAAAATTAGAGTTGTAGAAATGTTGTACTTTCTTGTAAAAATTTTTTCCAGCAGGTTTGTGCTAAGAATCCGGTTATAAAATTGATTAGAAGCTCCTTTACCAGTCTTATAACCAATTTGGGCATTAATTACGATTCTGAATTTCGTCTCCATAGTAATCACGTACTTTGGGCTGGAGGTATGGAGTCTGGACATAGCAGACTCTAATGGCCAGAAGTATAAGGAGCTAACAGCATTAGCACGGCAGACACTGAAGCTCTGAGAAACAATTAGCTTCAAGGAGTGAGTCTTTTGGTTCAATAATTAAAGATGAATTCAAGCAAGAAAAATTATTTTTCAAACAAATAGTTGAAGTTTTAAAAAATAAACAAATTAATTTTGCACCAACCACTTGCATTCACAAGCAAATAGTTTAACTTTCCATCAAAAGACCCGAACTTTTAATTAAATAGTTTAATCTTCAAGAAAAAATGATGCATTTTTTAGAAGAAAGTTGAATTTTCAACCAAGAACTTTTTTACCAAAAAATATAAATTTTCAATCTAAAAAAGATTAGGTTTCAATAACAGAGGATGAATTTTCAACAATGCAGTTGCATTTGAGAACAAAAAATATGAGTTCTCAACCAAATAGTTGATTTAAACAAAAAAATAATTATAATCCAAAAACTTGCACTTTCAAACCAAATAGTTGAATTTTCAATACAAAAGAACGAAGTTTTTATCCAAAAAGAGGAATGTTTACAAACCAGTTAAAATTTCAAAAAAATAATTCAATTTTCAAAAAAATAGTTACATTTACAAGCAAATAGATGAACTTTGAATCAAAAGAGACTAATTTAAAAAAAAAATTTTAATCTTCAAGCTAAACAGATGAATTTTTCAGGAGACAGTTGAATTTTCAGGCAAGAACTTTTCAATCAAAAAAGACAAATCTTTACAAAACAGTTGAATTTTAAATAAAATAATTAAATTTTCAAAAGAAGAATTACATTGGCAAGCACACTGTTGAACTTGCAATGAAAAGAGACGAATTTTTAACCAAACAGTTTAATCCTCAAAATAAAAAGACGAACTTTCAATAAAAAAAAA
>CAKNYM010050749.1:152138-162184 GCA_932195095.1 Andricus curvator
AGAGAAACTTCATTTGGGACGGGAGTGAATTGATAAAAACTCTTCGATATCCCTACTACTGCCACGCTAAGCACAATCTGTATATGCTCTCTCTCTCTGCACTCTCTTACTACATGATCTCCTCAAAACTCATAATGATTCTGATGATTCCTCACTAAAAATTTCGAAGTTAATATATAAAAGTTTCACTTCTGACATGTGGCCCCACTGCCACAAACTGTTTTTTTTTGTGGATTCGAAGAAATTTCCGGACGACATGCATGAAAATTTGAGAGAAAAAATTTGGACCACCGTACTCTATAACCATATTAAACCAGTATTGAAAATCAGAAAAAATTTCAAGACATCCTCCAGGAAAAGACACGGCATTAAAAAAACGCAAAAAAATCATAATTAGAGCCAAAAAAAACCGACTTATGAGGGTGATATTTAAAAAGTAATTTTTTATTCGTATTTTATGTTTTCGAAAAAAAATGGAATTATTTTTGAAGTGTAACTTCTTTTGGGACGAAAGTGAATTGATAAAAACGAGCGGCTGAACGAACGGATATCTCTCTGTCTCTCTCTCTTACAAGATACTTTCTATAGTCTATACCTTCTCTCTCTATTCACGACTCCCTTTTGTGTGGCGATTGGCAATTGCTCTAAAGACTCCTCTTCGATATCCCCACTACCGCCACGCTTTAATTTCTGTGTCTCCACACTCTTTATTCGCATCTATCTTTTGTGCGGCTGTTCGCAATGGCTCTAAAGACACCTCTTCGATATCCCCACTACTGTCACTCTAATCAAAACATGTATATGCTCTCTCCCTTCTCTCTCTGCACTCACCATCTCCTCAAAACTCATGATGATTCTGATGATTCCTCACGAGAAATTTCAAAGTTAATATATCAAACTTTCACTTCTGCCATGTGGCCCCACTGCCATACACTGTTTTTTTGTGAATTCGAAGAAATTTCCGGACGATATGCATGAAAATTCGAGAAAAAAAAATTTGGACCACCGTAATCTATAACCATATTAAACGAGTATTGAAAATCAGAAAAAGTTTCAAGACATCCTCCAGGAAAAGACACGGCTCTATAAAGTCTAACTCGTGTCTTAAATCTGAAGAACTAAAATGTGGCTAGTGCCCTTCGTGGCAGTAGTAGTAGTGAAGTACTAATAGCAGTTGGAAACTTTACCGTTTCCTTCCACTTTTCCAGGCGAAAACTAAGAATAGCTACTCCCTCGTAGAAAAAGGAACTTCGAGCTGGACAGATATTTTAACACTAAAAGCACAAGGTACAAGAAAAGTGGAAAAGTGCAAAAGTGTTTCTACTGAAATTACGGAAAAAGTATTAGAAAAGAGATCAAAGTTATCAAAATAAATTTAACTCGTTTAACTCTTTTGAATATAAATCCCATAAACAAAAGGAACAAAAAAAATGAAGATTATTTTAAATAATTTTTTTCTGGAAAAAGATCTTCTTCTTTCACTCCGCTGGGAATCGAACCACAGAACATTATCTTGCTAGGTGGTACAAATCATATTTTTCAAGGAATCTGTATCATCATTAGAGAATAACAGAGAATATTTAACGTCTTTTCAGACTAGATGGAGCTATGAAAGAAAAATTATTTTTAATAATTTTTTTCTGAAAAAAGATCTTCTCTTGCTCCAGATTCGTTAAAAAAATTGATTTGTACCATCTAGCAAGATAATGCGTGTATTTCTGAAAAAAAGTTTCTTCTGTCGATCTCTCTAGTAGCTTAATGGGAAGGCACCTGACCGGACATCAGTAGTTCTGTGGTTCGATTCCCAGCGGAGCGAAAGGAGATTTTTTTCAGAGGAAAATTATTTAAAATAATGTTTCTTTCATAGCTAAATCTAGTCTGAAAAGACGTTAAATATTTTCTGTTACTCTCTAATGATAATACAGATACGTTGAATAATGAAGATCCACTTTTTATTTATTTCAACCAAAAAATATGACTTTTCTACCAGAAAAGATGAATTTTTAATCCAAAAGGACGAATTTGCAACAAAGCATTTCAATTTTCGACCAAAAAAGATAAATTTTTAACCAATAATTGCATTTTCTTAGATGACTGGAATTCTCAAGATAAAACATGAATTTTCAATCCAAAAGGACGAATTTCCTGTCCTTTTAATGAAGCCTATCCTTCATAAAAAAAAGTGTAATTAAATTCTGTTTTCAGCTTACTCTTTTGAATTTACTCGATTTTTGTAAATCGCAATTTAATTCATTTGAATAATTAATTCCAACAATTTATTTCTAAAAGTGATTAAATTGTAAATGATTTTTTAATAATAAAGGAAACAATATTCTGTTGTTAAGATTTTTACTAAATGTTTTGAAAATGACAAAAGGATTCTATTCCTAACCACTTGAAAATTTTAATTAAGGTTATATGTATTTATCTATTAATAAAGATTAAGAATTTTTTGCACCATCAATTTAGTAAATCAAAATTTCCAAAAAGTAAAAAAAAGTAAACTATTTGATGATAAAAATTAGTTCAAAATATTTTTAAGCATTACTGATAACAGAGAAAATTTTATTTATTTTTTAATATTGGGAAATAATTCTGTTCTCAATATTTTGCTACCAGACTATAATTTATAAACTTTTACAGACTGTAAGTAACGATAAAAAAAACTCGGTAACGGTAACCAAAACTATACCGGTACCGACGAATTTTACACAAAATGTAGATTTTTTAAGATATTCAAATAAAAGTTTGAAGCTTTTTAAGGATTTTTATCGTTTTAGGAAAAATAATTTTTTTCCTTAATATTCCAATTTATAAATATTTAAAAAGATTTCAAATGATTTCCTACAATTTCAGAAAAGAATGTAGAAGATTTTAAAGCAAAATTTATCAATTTAGCAATATCAAAAAATTCCATAAAAAATTCGAATAAGTTTAAAAGATATTTAGAAGTTTCGGAAAGATACAAAAATAATTTTATTAAAAACAAAATGTAGATTTTTGAAGATTTTGAACAAAAAATTTCGAAACTTTTTACAAGTTTTGAAAGTAAAAAAAAAAACAATTTTCTTAAGATTTCTGGGAAAATTTTTAATGATTTTTTATTTTACAACCTTTATTTTACGAGATTATTTAGAAAGGTTTCAAAACATTACAAAAGACTTCCAAATTATCAGAAAAGAATCTGGAAGATTTGAAAGTAATTTGTTTAATTTTACAGAATTTTTTCAAAATCTTAGAAAAAATGCAGATTTTCAAAGCTTTCGAAATTACATTTTATGTTTTTAAAAAACTTTGAAAGGTTTTAAGATAATAAAAAAGTTTTCTTAAGATTTCTGGAAATATTTAAAGTGCTTCTTCATTTCTAAAATTTTATTTGCAGATAATATTTACAAAGATTATGAAAAATTACATAAGATTTTCGAAATGATCAAAAATTCTTAAATATCTTTTGAACTACTCAAAATTTTCCTAAAATTTTTTGAAATCCTGTAAAATAAAAAAAATTCTAAAAATGTTCTAGATGCTTTTTCGAAATATCTGAAATTTTCAAAAATCCTTTTGACTCTTCTCGAGAAACCTAGGAAAATTACATTTATAAACCCTTAAAGCAAAGAAACAACGAAACTTACAAAAATAAATAGTTATTCGAAATTTTTATTTTGTATTACAAATTATTTTTTCCTTAAAATTATAATTTGCCTACAACTTTTTTATTTTTGACTGAAAAATCTTGTTTGGTTGAAAAATCGTCTTTTTAGTTTGTAAGTGCATCTCTTTTGTTGAAAATTTGTATTTTTGTGTAAAAATATTCAAATAACTTCTAGAAAATTCGCCTAATTTGGAAAATATTTTATCCTTTTTGTTTAAAAATACAACTAGTTGAAAATATAACCGAAATGAAATTTAATAATAATTAAGTTTTTGACATTTAAGGATGGACGTGATTTCATTTTTGTAAATAATTTTTTTTATATAACTTATACAAGTATATGAAGAGACATTGGAATAAGCCAGAATACATTTTATCAAATTTTATTATTACACTCGACTCTCGGTTTAGGCACTCGCAGTTTTGGAATTCCTAGAATTGCTGGCCCACGCAGTTTCTCAGCTCAAAGGGCGAGAGACGGTTGTGACTCTCGGCTTGGAAGGGCCACAGTGCGAGAGTACTCAGTCGAGTATATTGCGCAATATTATGCATTCCAATTGGAAACGGTTCAGGCGGCCCTGACTGTTTATGTTTCGATACTCCCGATTTAAGAGCAAGGCTATTTGCACGCAACCCCCGACACTGTTCCTAAACCGAGTGTCGGGTGTGATAATCTTTTACACCAGAGGTGGCCGTGCGGTCTGGGAGACCGCACGGACATACTTGAAGGTTAAACCAAGCAACATTAAAAATTATGGCTTGAATCGTAGAATAACAAGAAGCTGCCCTTTACTCAGGTTAAATATAATCAACTTTAAAGTGTGGATGGAATGTTACATCTGCGAAGGGCAAAGGTCATGTGTAACTAGGAATTCCGTTTGAAGAGGTAGTAAACCAACTTGGCATGTTTACTTAGTTCTATTGTCTCTGGGGTCAGTCATGTTGCTTGGAAGTAGATTGCGACACACATCTATGAGTAAAGAACACGTACGTGTGCACATGATGTACGTGTGTGTACACATGATGTGCGTGTGAACATCTATAGGTTGTTCAAGGGCAAATTGTCAGGTAATTCTTTTCTATTTTTTCTATATTTTATTCTTTGGTTTAAAGGGGAATATGCGCAATTCATAAATCATAATGATCTCTGAAAAAAGTTGTCCATGCAATATGGAATCAAGTTCCGGTAGGACCGCACTTTAAATTTTTTTGGGGATTTTACCACACTTTTACTAAAGGAGTGTAAAGCAAAATTGTAATATCGTTTTTGGAAGGTGCGCAACGCACTCGACTTACAACTGGGCGGTTAGGGTTCGATTCTCCGTGCATGCAAATTTCGATTTTTTTAAACTTTCTTTGGCAACTTAAATGAATTTAGCAGTTTATTAAGTTTTTTGACTTTCATAAAGACCCTTCTACATTTTCATAAACTTTTACATTTTCATTCCTGAGAGTGTAATGGAATCGTCCAAATTTTTAAAAATGTATTGCAATTTCAAAATGTAAAAGAAAATTTGTTCAAGAGTTCTAGAAATTTTCCTCAAATTTTCTTGTACATATTATAAAGAATTGCAAATTATCCTAATGACGTTTTTAATTTTGAAAAATGTTTAAAAGTTATATGCTTTTCAAAATTTTGAAAAAATAGAAAAAACTACTTCTCGGATAGAATAAGAAATTTCAATCAAATTTTTTTAATAAATGTTAAATAAATTTCGAAACTATCCTAGTGAAATTTGTTGATTAGACCAAAAATCAAAAAGTTGCAGCGTTTTCAAAAATAAGAAACAAAATTTTTTAAAGAATTTTAGATATTTCTGCAAAATTTTCTTGTACGTGACAAAAAGAGTTGCAGATTATCCTCATGACATTTTGAATTTTGATGAAAATTAAAAAATTTATATGCTATTGAAAATTTTGAAAAATTTCAAAAAATAGAAAACACTATTTTTCTAATAGATTAAGAAATCTGAATCAAAAATTTTCACTATATATCAAATATTTTTCGAAACTATACTTATGAAAATTTTCGATTAGACCAAAAGTCAAAAAGTTTGAGCATTTCAAAATTTGGGAAAAACATTTTTTAAGAGTTTTAGAAAATTTTGTCAAATTATCTTGTACATATTATAAAGAATTGCAAATAATCCTAATGACATTTTTAATTTTCAAAATTAAAAAAAAATTATATGCTTTTCAAAAATTTGAAAAAATAGAAGAAAACTATATCTCGGATAGAATAAGAAATTTTAATCAAATTTTTTTACTAAATGTTAAATATGTTTCGAAACTATCCTAATGAAATCTTTTGATTAGACCAAAAATCAAAAAGTTATTTGAAAATTTTTCACTATATATCAAATATGTTTCGAAACTATCCTTCTGAAAATTTTCGATTAGACCAAAATTCAAAAAGTTAGAGCATTCTCAAAATTTGGAAAAAACATTTTTTAAGAGTTTTAGACATTTTTGTCTAATTTTCTACTACAGATTAAAAATACTTGCAAATTATCCTAATGGCATTTTGAATTTTGGAAAAAAAGTGATATGCTTTTCAAAATTTTGAGAAAATAGAAAAAACTTTTTCTGATAGATTGAGAAATTTTGATCAAGAATTTCTACAAGATATTAAATATATTTTGAAACTATCCAAATGACATTTTTTGATTAGACCAAAATTCAAAAAGTTAGAGCATTTTCAAAATTAAAAAACATTTTTTTAAGACTTTTAAAAATTTTTGTCAAATTTTCTAATACATGATGAAAAGACTTGCAAATTATACGTGTGATATTTTTAATTTTGATGCAAATTAAAAAAGTTATATGCTTTTGAAATTTTGAAAATTTTCAAAAAATAGATAAAACTATTTTTCTGATTAGGAAATTAAAATCAAACATTTTTACTAGATATTAAATTTGTTTCAAAACTGTCCCAATTACATTTTTTATTAGACCGAAATTCAAAAAGTTAGAACATTTTCAAAATTTGAAAAAAAAGTTTTTGAAGAGTTTTAGAAATTTATGTCAAAGTTTTTTAAGAGTTTTAGAAATTTATGTCAAAGTTTATGATATATGACAAAAAAACTTGCAAATTTTTGGAAGGGCATTTTCAATTCCAATGGAAGTTAAAAAAGTTATATGCTTTTCAACATTTTGAAAATGTTCAAAAAATGGAAAAAAAACTATTTTTCTGACATATAGAGAAATTACAATCAAAATTTTCGATAGATATCAAATATATTTAAAAACTATCATAATTAAATTTTTTATTAGAACCAAATTTAAAAAATGAGAAGAGAAAAGTAGGGAAAATGATGAGATGGATTATGGTAAGCGAGGCGAAATGTGGGAATGGGAAGTAGGGGAAATGAGGGGAGAGGGGATAGTGGAAGTAAGGAAAAATGAGGATTGGTTTAGTGGCGGTAAATTAGTGCAATAGAAGAAGGGGAAATGAGGCGAAATGAGAAGAGGGGAAGTAGGAGAAGTGGCGGAAAATGAGGGTGAATAAGGGAGTGGAAGTAGAGGTAGTGAGGGAAGGGAAAAGAAGAGTAATTGAGCGGCAATAGGTGAGGGTAAGTAGAGGATTTCAGGGGAAATTAGGGAGGCGAACTAGGGAAGTGAGAGAAGGAAAATTCAGAGGAGTTGAGGGGAGAGGACGGGAAAGTAGAAAAAATGAGTGAAGGGAAAAGTAGAGGAATCGATGGGATATGAGGTGCGGGTATGTAGAGGAATTGAGAGGAAACTGTTGGCTAGGAAGTAAGGGAAATGAGGAGAGGGAAAAGTAGTTAAATTAAGGGAAATAAGGTGAGATTAAGTAGAAAATGTGAGAGGAAATTAGGAAGGGAAAGTGAGGGGAAGTAGGGGAAACGATTAGAAGTAAGGGAGGGTAGTGAGGGAAGGGAAGGGTGAAGTCTGGGGAGGGGAAGTTGTGTTGGTGAGGGGAAGTAGTGGTGGTGAGGAGAAGTAGTGGGGATGAGGGGAAAGTAGAAGAAGGGGGAGGAAAGGTATGGGTGGGGAGATTTGAACGATTTAATTAACGTTTTACTTTACTGATATCAATTAATTTTTTTCCAATTCCTTCAAATTCTTTTGAATTTAACTTGAATTTTCGTTAAATTGCAATAATCGAATTCTTTCAAATTTCTTTTGAATTCTTTTGAATTTAAAAGAACATAGGTCAAATTATCAAAGCATATAGGTGACTTTCATTTACATTTTGAGTTAGAAATTAGTCACTGTCACTCACTTTTTCGCTATAAACAGGTGACTTAAGGGGAAATGATGGGAGTAGAAGTAGGTTAATAAAGGGGAAATAAAGGGTGGGGAATTGATCGAAATGAGGTGTAATGAGGGCAGGAAAAGTAAGAGAAGTGAGGGAAAATGTTTGTGGGGGAAGTAAGGAAATTTAGAAGAAATGAGTGGAGGGAAAGTAGGGGAAATGATGGTAAGGTAAGATGAAGGAAATGAGTGGAGTGGAAGTAGGGAAGTAATGGGGAAATAAGTGGATGGGATGTAGGTTAAGTGAGGGTAAATTATGGAGTTGAGGTAAGGGAAGTGAGTGTAAGTGGGAGGAAGTAGTGGAAATGATTAGAAATAAGGCTGAGTAGAAGAGGGGAAGTGAGGGCTGGGGCAGAGAAATAGGGGAAGGTGAGTCTTAGCTGGAAAGTGAGGAGAGGGGGAAGTGAAGGATGAAGATGTTGGGGAAGGGAGGGCGAAGTGTGAAGTGAGGGTAGGGAGATTACGAAAATGTAGGGAGAGAAGAGGAGCGAAAGTATGGGATGGAGAGGTTTGAAGGACTTAATTAACGTCTTAATAGGCTACGAACTTTAACTTACTAATTTTTAAGGTTTTGTAGTCCCGAGCAGAAACTCTTATAGTTTTGGTCCGGTGTCCGTCCGAAGTTCTTTGTTCTCGGGAGGGAAGTACGGTTAGCGAAAGGAGGAGAAGTGATGAAAAATGAGGGCTGATGAGAGGAAGGGAAGTGATGGGAAGAGTAGAAGGCAAGTTAGTGCTGAAGAGGTGTAGTAGGGAAAGTGTGGAGAGGCGAAGTAGATGAGCAGTTAGTAGGGAAAGTTTGGGAAAGTGAGAGGAGGGTAATTGTGGGAGGAGAGGGGTATGAGGCGAAAGGAAGGAGAGTAGGGGAGGAAAAATATGGGAGTGGGAGATTTGAACGGCTGAATCAACGTCTTGATAGACTACGAAACCCTTTTTTAACTTAATAATTTTTAAGGTGTTGTAGTCCCGGGCAGCAACCCTTATAGTTTTTGTCGGGTGTCCGTCCGACATTCTTTGTTCTCGGGAGGGAAAGTAAGGTTAGCGAGAGGAGAGGAAGTGATGGAAAATGAGGGCTGGTGAGGGGAAGGGAAGTGATGGGAAGAGTAGAAGGCAAGTTAGGGATGAAGAGGGTTGATAGGGAAAGTGTGGAGAGGGGAAGTAGATTAACAGTAAGTAGGGAAAGTTAGGGAAAGTAAGAGAAGGGTAATTGTGGAAGGAGAGAAATATTAGGCAAAATGAAGGAGAGTAGGGGAGGAAAAATATGGGAGTGTGAGATTTGAATAGTTGACTATTGACCCTTAATTTAGGCATGAATGCGTGAAAGCGTGAAAAGGGTCGTTCCAGGAAAACGGTCTATTGCACAATTGCACCATCTTCTTCAGAGTATCATAATACTAGGACGGTGCAGGTCATGGGGAAGGTGATGGGGGTGTCGACCGCATATCAAGCAGTCCCAGGCCCGGCGTAAGATTAATGCGAACCCCACCCGATAGTCGTTACCGACCAAAGACGATTACATCCTCCTTAAGTTCAGGAGCCGTCAACCCCCCTTCATCTTAATCACCTAGACCGAGGGATATACCTCGTTCTAATTAGTTAATCCTCGTTACCGTGCACAGAAGCGCGGAATGATGCCGGAAAATGGGTATCCGAGTACCGCTACTCGCGACCGCCGCTGCTGAAAGCATTCACGCCATTAATTTTCGTTGCCATTGACTCAAGGAGAACAAAAGTTCCTAGCTCATATTACAATTGCTTGTTGAACCATTACTTTTCGTCTCGCGATATTAAATCGCATATAGAGTTGAGAGTCTATGTTACAGACAAAGTATATAATCCGGCAATATATATAATCCCTAGGCATTATATATAATGCCCAACAGAGTCCAGGCAAAGTATGTAATACTCTCTATTATACAGATTCCCTAGGCATTATATATGTTACAGGCAAAGTATATAATCCGGCAATATATATAATGCCCAACAGAGTCCAGGCAAAGTATGTAATACTCTCTATTATACAGATTTCCTAGACATTATATATGTGACACGCAAAGTATATAATCCGGTAATATATATAATGCCCAACAGAGTCCAGGCAAAGTATGTAATACTCTCT